>VXBU01008271.1:410476-511962 GCA_013400315.1 Bombycilla garrulus
AAAAAAAAAAGTTGAAACGTTTATGAGTACATTTTCCAAGAATTTCAGCTTCTAGTTTTGAAACAGATCTGATTTTACTGTTTAAAGTATCTCCCAAAAAAACCCCTTAAATATCTCATTTTCAATTGATCTGTGTACGATCAATTTTATCTTAGCAGAAAATTATGTTAGGCAGCTAGATAATAAAAAAAAGAAAAAAAAAAGAAAAACAATTTTAAAAAGAAAAGAAAAAGAAAAGAATATTCCAATGTGAACAGCCTGAACCACTTAAGATTTTTCAGTCTTAGCTTGTCTTCCTGGAGAAATACAAGCTTACATGAATGCTCTGTATAACCATGTGCCCCTAGACTAAGCACCATCACCTTTTTTTCTGATCATTGTCTGACTTGAAGTCTTGTCTGGACTACAGGTAGGCTGCAAAGATATTTAACTTTTTGCAAATTTCATAAATAATGGGAGAAGAGAAAGAGAGAGACTTAGGCTCATTACAGCATAAGATGGGTCAGAAAGGAGTAAGCATCATGATGATCTCAAATGAAACCCCATTTTGGGCAGCTGCACAGATTTAATAAGGCAGCAAAGATGAGAGTTCTAAGATCTGCCCTTCATGAGCTGCCATGGCTCCTGGTGCATCCATGCATTAATACCATCCATTCCCTTTGCATGCTCCTCATCTGCTTTTGGTACAAGATACCAAACAATGTGCTTTTTTTTTCCTCCAGCACAGCCTGTGAGTATCACTCCATGGAGTATTGTGATTTACAGATGATGCAAAGCATGCCATTAGGAATAGGAACTGAGATAGATCCTTGATTCGTCTGTACCAATGCTCCCAAAATCATTTACTGTGCTTCCTTGGGTAGATATTATTTCAAGACAATCTTGTTCAGCTACTAGGAGGAAAGGATGATTTACTTGTAGGAGTTGGTGAAAAGACAGAAAGGAATAGAATTATTTTAAAATGTCAGTCATCTTCAAGGCAAAATCCAGAGGAAAACAGACAGCTTTTCTCCAAAACTCTGGTCTTCAAACAGCTCTGGAGTCCACATCATACATAAAGTCCTCCATGTCAAGCAAGAGCTGAGGGTATAGTTTTGGCTGCATAAAAAGAAAAAGCAACCACATGGCATTCCATACTCGCATGGAAGTGTGGCCACATGTTTGCTTTCGTGATGGAAAACTGCTTTCCTAATCAGCACAACCATCTCCATCATGGAACCATTGTGCTATTTTCCATTTAAAGGAATCAAGTCACACTGACTGTTTTCTGACAGCTTAAAGATCAGCAGAAACAATGAAGAGAATTGACCTTACGTAAACCTAAACTGATGCCTGGGATTGATCTCTTGCCCAGTGCTCCCACGCCAAATTCAGCAAAACAAGCTCCTTCTGGAGGCTACACTTCTATCCTTTTTCCAGATGCAGTTTTGAGGCAGGTGACAGTGATTCAAGAAGGGGGAGGGGGAGGATTTTTTTGAAGTGCCTTTTGCTGGTCTTGGGTTATGCTTGATTTTATTATTATTCTGTATTTATTCATGGTTTAAACCAAAGGACAAAATACCCTTCCTTTAATTTGGGTGACATTAGGCAGAAAGAATAATTCTTTATATCATGTTCAGTGGAAATATATTCACAAATAAACTGTGCTGTTTAGTCTTGGGCTGTTACCATGTTTCAAATTGTTTGTTGACATGGATTAACCAACAGAACTACACCCATAAGCTCTTCTCTGTCCTAGTGGCAGGTAGATTTAGCTTTGTCAATAGGAAGGAATCTTTGCTAAAGCCTTGTGGCTTTCCTGTGTTTGTTAAAAATTATTCTTATGTTCCTAACCAGTTATTGAGAATTCTGTGAGGGACTGGGTTTGGGCTGAGTTAAAATACCAGTGAACTTCTGTATTGTACAGCTGGAGACATCCTCATTGCATTCATTCACCAGAAAACAGTGAACTGCAACCATGTGCAGTTTGACTGCCACTAGAACAAATTTTATTTGTGAGTAGAGCTGGATGCCTTGTGGAAAAAACCATTCTCCACATGCTCTATGAAAACTGAATCATTTCTCAGCTTAATGTGATCTATCACTATATTTTTCCTACTATCAACATACCTGCAGAGCATCTGAACTTTTATTTGGATGGAATTGCCATTATTCAGGCTGTAGTTATTGTATCTAAAAATGTGGAGGTTCGCTGTGTTTGCTGCTGTACAAGCAGAATAGAAGGACAATGAATTTACAACCTCTTGTGTTGGGTTTGCATAGCCAAGCTTTGGTAGCAGGGGAGCTATAGGGTGGTTTCTGTGAGAAGCTGCCAGAAGCTTCCTCCATGTCCAGCAGAGCCAGTGTCAAATGGCTCCAAGATGGACAAGTTGCTGGCCAAGGCTGGGCCAATCAAAAATTGTGGGAACACCTCTGGGATAAATGATCTAAGAAAAAGAAGTAAAAACAAAGGTTATTGGTCAGATGTAATTGCAGCCAGTGAAGAGCAGTGAGAATTTGGGAGAGGAACAGCTATTCAGACCTCAAGGTCAGCGGAGAAGGAGGGGGAGCTGAGATTCCTCTGCAACTCCTGGTGCAGACCATGGTGAAGCAGCTGTGCCGCTGCAGCCCATGGAGGATCACAGGGATGCAGAGATCCACCTGCAGCCCATAGAGGATCACAGGGATGCAGAGATCCACCTGCAGCCCACAGGGGAGCCCATGCTGGAGCAGGTGGATGCCTGAGAGGAAGCTGTGACCCCATCGGAGGCCTGCACTGGAGCAGGCTCCTGGCAGGGGCCTGCAGAGCCATGGTGGGACAGGTTTCCCGGTAGGGCTTGTGACTCTGTGGGGCATCCATGTTGGAGCAGCTTGTCCTCAAAGGACTCTACCCTGTGGTAGAGTGACCCACATTGAAGCAGTTTGTGGAGAATGGTTTCTCAAAGGAGGAACTCAGAGTAGTTCTTGGAGAGCTGTGGAGCAGTTGTGTGATGAATTGACCATAACCCCCAATCCCCAAGTACCTGCACTGCAGGTGGGGAGGAGGTTGAGCTGAGAAGGAGGGAGGGGTGTGGTGAAAATGTCTGTTTTTCTTTTCATAATCCTGCTCTGATTTTGTTAGTAATAAATTCAATTATTATCACCAAGCTGAATCTGTTTTGCTTATGGCAGTATTTGATGTGTGATCTCTCCTGGTCCTTATTTCAACTCATGAGCATTTGTTATATTTTCTCTCCCCTGTCCAGATGTGGAGGGGAGTGATAGTATGGCTTTGGTGGATGCCTGGCATCCAGACAGAGTCAAAACCCTACACCTGTGTACAAAGAAAGGAGGAGGAGAGAAGGCCTGGTGACTTGGGCTTCCTGACCATGTTATCACCATGGCCTGCGGCAGCCTGTGGACCAAGCAGATCCTGTTGCGTGTAGAGTTGGGTACCCTTCTAGGCAGCTTCTACAGCCACAGTAGGTAGCTTGTACCCAGCTCTAAAAAATCCTTCATGAACGTAGCAGAAGCCAGCGTAGTCTCTGGAAAAGTAACCAATAAAATCATGGTCATTTTGCCAGCTGTACTAGAAGACTGAAACTCCAAAGTCAACTCTGGGTGACTCTTGAAGCCTTCATTAAAACATCTTATTTCACAAAGCACATCAAAGTAAAGCAAGCATCCTTGATTCATGATAAATTATTTTTTGTCGTAAGCTGTGAAATGTCTCTGTCAAATAACAGGAACAGAAGGTATGGCATGCTAAGCACTTTACTGTGTAGGTCTCTATTATTAATTTAATATTTCAGGGATTACAATGTGAGTACATTTCCGACTCTTGCTTATTCACAAAAGGATACCTGCAGTAAACAATGGTTTTCTTTTTGTGAAATTGGTACATAATAAAAACTTAAAAGAAATTGAATTTAAAAATTAGATCGTATATTTAAGCATCTAGGCTTTAGTGCCAGCTTGTATATACAATGAAGGTTCTACCTCTACAGCATCACATTAATGTGATGAAGTTCTACTTCTGAATTGCCTCCTCCCTACCCTTGTCACTCCAGAAAACACCCTTTCAATGTCATTAATTTCCATGCTAACCCCAGAAAATGGAAAGCTCTTTCTTCTTGTTATATATTATTTCAATCTAAAATAAGCGTGGATATTATTTCAGAAAGCAAGGAATAACTGCATGTAAAAATGAATTTATACACATGTATATTCCTTGCAAAAGACAACAAGGGAGACATTCTGCTGTGTGCTTCACAAGAACTCTGATAAGCAATGTGGCAAGCAGGAAAAGAGCCAGGGTCTTGGCAGTGGTCTGAAGGAGAAAAAGCCTGGCTCAGCCAGGAATTCCTGCACGATCAGCTGAACCCTGCAGAAGAGTATGGAGAAGTGGCTCTTGATCCAGGCCAGATCTCTGTCCTACACCTTGGAGCAAGCTGTAGGAGATGGCGTCAACATGTGAAGCATTTGAGGGCAGTAGTTAACAACTACTTTACACTAGAGAGAGGATATCTTTATCACAAACATGGTGTGTGCAATATGAGCCCCCCCTCACTTCTGTCCCTTGCACAAGACAAATGGGCTGCTGGTGTGTGCTCCAAGGTGTCAGCAAACAGCAGCATCCTAAAGATATCCCTCTGCCTGCTGCAGGATATCAGCAGAAGAGAATCTGGTCACGTGTTCTTTTCTCAAAGAATCAACAGTTTCCCTAACTTTCAGAGTAAAGAACCTATTCTGGTGTTGACACCTGACTTTCTAGATAACAGGAGCTTAAAAATGGGCCAGGGAAAATAGTAACTGATCTAAATGGTTAGCTTCATGGTAAAGCAAAGGCAGAGATGTCAAGAAAAGAAAGATTTATCATTTTGTTTTCCCATGGAAAACAATGGAAAACAATCTGCCTAAGTTTGCCATATGGTTTTTATTGGAGACATGCTGTGTTTATATATGTGTGTCTGTATGTATATACATGTGTAAGCTATTATATTATATCAGATTCTGACCTACTTCATAAAACAAGGATATATGAAAATATGTCTGCCACTCATTAATTACCCTTTTCCTTATGTATCTAAAAACTTAGGACTGGCTTGTTCTGAATATTCAGATAGTTTAACTTCTATATTAACAAAAGTAACTGAAGAGATCCAAAATGTTCTACTTTGTCTAGCTTGCATTTCACTTCATAATACCAGTATACACAGGCTCAAGGATAACCTATCTAACCAAGCTAGATGGTGCTTCAATAATGTCAGTTGTCATGTTACGATTTTCTACTTTTGTGAGTATAATTTTAGGTATTTTTGAAAAGATGTAATTTTGTTTAGATATCTAGTTCAGCTTACATTTCAGCTTACATAATTTATTGCCATTATTCCTTTTTCTTTAGTGGAAGCAACCCTTCCTCTCATAATAGATATAAAACCAGTGGGAGATGTGAGTAAAAGGTAACAATATGAGAATCTTAAAAAATGCTGCCATTTACAAAGTTAATTTTAAAAAGCCAAATTATTTCTACTGTGAAATCCGTAAGAATAGGTAAATATGTAAGTTATCACATATGGATAGTATTTGGTATTTTTTGTATGTCTATTATGGTTTTGATTTTTAAACAAAAATGTCTGCTAATGTCAGCTGTTGGTATGTCCGTGCCTCCTATGACCAAGCAAAACAACACAGCTGATAAAATACCATAAAATGAGGTATCTGAAATGAATTATCTTTTTGGGAATTAATCTACTTCCATTCAATTTAGTAAATCTCAGCATAACTAAAAGCATAGTCTGTATCACATGTGGCAGAGGGTAGAATATTAATATATTTGTAAGATGTTAACAAGTACTGCATCTGTTATGGGTAGAGGCCGTAAAAAAATGTCCTCTTCATTCTGTCTGTGCTTGAAATTTCTTACATTTTAAACAAGGAACCCTGTCATGTCCCTAAAGTTTGGCTGCTGCAGCCCTGCAGTGAAACATTTGCTAATACAGTTGATACTGTCATGATGAAAGTCAGACTATAATCTGCCAAGAACAGAGGTTGCCAGGTCAATCTTCTGATAAGTATGGCTGATTTGCCCCAGTACAGCAGTGGAAAATATGCAAATTCACAGGGTGACTAATTACCCCTTGGGAAAACTTAAGCAACTGGTCTGAACTCCCCTGTAATTAAAACCATCTAGATAATGTAAACAATTGTCTTGTGAGCATTTTGCACTGGAAACTTTCTGCAACTACTTATTCTGTGGCCTGGCTTTGTATTTGCCAAGCTCCTCGATGCATTTTAAGCTCATTAAGGCTTAGCTCCTGCCAAGGACTTTCTGTCTCAAGTCATCCAGTGCTCGCAGGTGGCAGTTCTGGTTGGAGGCTGGAACTATAACCCTGTCGAGTATTCACAGCTGAGGGGGCAGCACATCACATATCTGTGGTCCCCAGCACCAACAGAAGGAGCAGGAAGAGAGGGGCAGAAGGACTTTTCAGAGACACCTGAAACTCCAGATGAAATTACTGAGAACTGGAGATTACTGAGTACTGAGGGGAAATCAGCATGTGGAATGTTGGTATGCATGTACATAAAAAGCAAGGGCACCAGCTGTAATCAAAGTCAGCTGCTTGTTACTTTGTTTTGTTAAAGCTCCTGCTTTGTTTTCTTGCCCCATTTTTATCCAACATGTCTTTCCAAAGATGTTAGCAAAATGGTTAATCAAAAACCTCATAACCTCAGTTAGACTTTTGATCTAGTGTAATAAACTCTCTGATTCGAGGAAACTGCAAATAAGTACTTTTATCACATGAAATAACAGGCACTTTTTTTTGTCAAGTGGACTAAGTGATTCTGGGAAAATCGCTTTTGCTACAGATGGTTATTGGTCACAATGTTTCTCTGTGGGATGTATTCTGAATACCTGTTCCAGATATCTGCTACTGGGCACTGAAACATGAAAGTTCAGGTGGTTTCCTTCCAGCTTCCCTGCTCTTTCCCTCCCAATAGGAGAACAAATCCCACTGTTAACTGTAGAGACTCTGCAATCTACAGTTGGTTACTTGCTGAGCTTATTTAATAGATCATGAGCTAATAAATAATATTGCACTTGGAATGGGATTTGGCTTGTGTGGAATAAGAGCTACTAGATGAGGAAGAAAAAAATGCAACATTTGAGTATCACATATTTCAAGCCCTGAGTAAGGTAAGAGCCAGTGAAGAGGCATGTGTGCATGTGTGCTTTGTACCAGAGACTGGTCTCAAGAGAGCAGTGAATTGAAATCTCAATTGCATGGGAGTGCAGCCAGGTCAATATTCACTAATGAATTTGAATCTTTATGAGAGTCAAACAGTTGGACTGAGAGATATGTCTTGTGTGGTGATTCAGTCCTGAATCTGAATGCAGCTGAGCTAAGGAGCTTCAATTTGACTGATATATGAAGTAGATGCTGTTTCCAGAAATCATTGGTTGGTGGTTCAGAAGATTAGTACTTTGTTTACTCACAGAAAAGGTACAGTAGAGGCCAACACAGAGATCTCCTTGTGCATTATGCTGAGACATCCCCTTCTCAAAAAAAAAAAAATAAAACACACCAAACCAAAACCTGCTAGCTGACTGGGAGTAGACATCTCCCAGGGGAAAAAAAAATAAAAATAGGGCTGGGAAGATCAGAATCTGCAATTTGCCTTTAGCTCCAAGCCTTCTTGAACAAGATCTCTAGAAATCTGTTCAGAAAATTTGAAATGTTGTGGGCTGGGAGCTGCTTTTTTGCTGAGGCTCAGCTGTCAAAATTAATTGCTACTTACTAGTATCCTCCTACATCTACATCTCCAAAACATTTGATGGAGGTTACTGCTACTGCAAAATGGGCCAGAAGAGCACTACAGGGACTTTTTTTTTTTCTTCTATCAGTTCATATTGCTATTTCCTCAGACTCAGTGTTATGACTATTTTGTAGTGTATAGGTGCAGAAAATAAAGTAGCCTCTTACCACAACCCAAGATGTGACAAAAATCCTCTTATCATATCCTATAAGTAGAAGAATCTCTCAACAGAAGTCTATCACAACTTAACTAGGGCTAGCTGCCTCATTTTTTGATGGGTTCCTATTGGGGGTAAGCGGGTGCTACAAGAGATCTGGAGAGGGACTTTTTACAGGGGCATGTGTGACAGGACTGGAGGAATGACTACAAACTGAATAAGAATACATTTAGATTTGATATTAGGAAGAAATTCCTTACCCAGAGGGTAGTAAACAGGTGGAACAGGTTGCCCAGAGAAATTACAGATGCGCTGTATCTGAAGGTGTTCAAGGCCAGGTTGGATGGGGCTTTGAGAACCTGTCTAGATAGGTGTCCTACCCATGGCAGGAGGGTTGGAACTAGAAAGGCTTTAAGGTACCTCCCAACCCAAACTGTTCTGTGATTCTCTGGTATGTGCTGGATCTTGATCTTTCTGCATTGCCTGCCTCTCAGGAATTTTAATTTATAGATATTCTTGTTGCATGCAATCTCCAAGGCAAGTGTTAAGTATTTGATTTTCAGCTTGGTAAAAGCTATTTTTTCTTTTTGCAAAATTTGTGAAACAGAGGTAGCCCCAACCCTGGGGCAAAGGACAGAACATAGACAGAACAGGACCTTACACTGTCAGATGGTGAAGAAACTCCTATCCCTCCTGCCTCTCTTCAAATGTGTGGGGGACACTAAAATCCTTTCAATTCCACTTCTACATCTGTTCTTAGTTAAAAATATAAACAGTAAAACTAAATGACGAGAAATGGTGACAGTTTGGGCTACCAGAAGTAAGTATAAAGGGTGTTTCTTAATATTAGATGCTTTTCCAGTCCAGACCATAGAGAAAAGATTCAAATGTCTCAGAAGAAGTTTCTGTTCCTCTGTGTCTCCTGCTGGTTGCCAAATGTTATGGAAGTCTGCCTGAGGCTCACTAACGCTAAAACTATTATCTATCTAAATCTGGGACAGCTGAAGTTGCATTCATATGTTCATTAGAGCTATTCTGGCAATAGAAAATGAAAGATTCTGAAGCTGTATTACATCAGAGACAAGTATTCTTTCATTCTCACAGTGCCACTGTGGCTATATCAACGTGGCAGGTTGCCCATCTCGTGTTAAAATGAACCAAAAACTGCTGCATACTATGACAACAAACTAACTCCCAGTACCCAGGCTCTTCCACTTAAAACCACCTGGTTTATCTTCGCTGTGCTGTCTGCCCATGGAAGGCCAGAATGCCAAGAAATAGCAGAATTCCTGTGCTGCAGGAATTCTACGGGATTTCTGGCTATGACCTAGAGAGCTGAACAAAGGACCTCATAAATTTCACCTATATTCTGGTTTTAGGGGCGGTCACACAATTAGTGCAGAAACAGTTAAATTGCTGTTAAGTTGCCAAAACATAAATCAGTATCATCCTTCAAGTGATTTTTCCCATAGCCAGAAAACTATACATTCATCCTCTCAGTTATATTTTGCCAAATATAAAGGAACAATGTTACTAAATAATTGCAATGTAAAGTTGGGGGTTTTGGTGTTGTTTTATTTTGTTTGGGGGTTTTTTTTGTTTTGTTTTTTGGGGTTTTGTTTTTTTGGGTTTGTTTGTTTCGGTTTTGTTTGTTTGTTTTTCCTTTAAATTTTATTTGCCACTCATTGCTATCATGTTTTGAAATTAGATTCTTCATCATTTGCATTGCCGTGAAATTTGAAAACCCAAGAAAATGATCAAGCCTCCTTAGTGTCAAGCAATATAACTGATGGAAAAACAAATTGTCTGTGGGTTTACAAAGTCAATAAAAACTGAAAGGAAAAAATGGCTACATCCAAAATAATAGGTCCAGTAACCCAGTACTTACCAGCATATCTTGGACAATTGCTTCAGCACATCGGCAGCCTAGCTTTTGCCAAGTTTGCTGGAAAAAGTAATTGTACTTGGGAATCTGAAGAACAGATTTTTGTGATTGGTAGTAGAGAATTTCCTTGTGCTAAATACCTAATGCAAAGGGTAGCATGAAATAAAAAATGGAAGTTTTCATTTCTACTGCAAGAAGAAGGACCTGCTTTGTCACTGATGACAGACATTGAGAAGGGAAGATAAGGGGTCAAATAGTGGTGAAAACTGGAGAGAAATTAAATGGAAGAAGGGAGGCCGATTATTACAGCCTGGAGAGCATGGGAGAGGAAAAAGGCAGGAGAAAGACTATCAGGTAGGCCTACCTGCATAGCATAGCCAGAAGCTGAAGGTGTCAGGTCATGTTGAGTTCAACAGTGCCAGATCAGTGTAGAATAAAAGCTGGGTCTCAAGAAACAACACAGGAGAGTAACACGGATGAGATAATGAAGTTATTAGGGGCACCAAATGTATGAGGAGTGTGAGGCTGGAGAGAAGCCAGGGCTGGTAGCAAGATGAAGAAGGGACAGGCCAGGCAAGAGCTGGGTGACAGGGGTATGGAATTTGTATTTAGCTTGATGCGAGAGAGGGAAAGATTGAATTGGAAAGGGTAAAACACAATCAGACACAGAAGCACAATCTCAAAGGAGAAAGGAGAAGGATAGAGAAAAGAGAGAAATAAGATAAGAAATAAATCCTGGGAACTCTGTTGTGTATAATGAGAAGGTAAATGGCAGTTAGGAAAGAAAGGGGAAAATGCTGAAAATTCTTGAGTGAACAGATCTGAGAAATCCGATAGAACATTCTGCAACTGCAGCAATTTCCTGTGTTTTCCTATTTATAGGAATGGCCAAGATAAAATTGCAGTGTTCCTCATCTTACTTTTCTAGTAAAATATTGACATTTATTTTGTGTGTGAAGAGGATGTGCATGACTAAGAAAAATACTTCAAACAAGGAAATGGCATTAGTTTATCCAGTCCTTGCTGCTTGTCTAGATACTTGATATTTCAGAGGCTGTGCCTATGAAAGAAATAGCCCTTTGTTTGGCGCAGGAGTATTATATTGAATGGTGCTTGGAAAATATCTTCCCTCAAAAATACAGGGGCAACTCACACAGTAGCTCCTAAGAATTTCATACTTGCATGTGAACCAAACCTCTGCGCCTGACTGATCACTACACAGCTCCAGTTTTCCTCTGCATTAAATCAACTGGCATGAGTAGACTTATCCTACCATAATACAACAGTAGTGAAAGACAGATTCCCACCTCCTAATTGCATGCACCTGCTAAATGCTCCTAGTGGAGCATTTCATGTTCTATGAACTTGTGCCATTTGGAATTTTAAAGAGGTTTCTGAGAACAGTAAATTTATATACGGCTTTCACTTTCTAAAACAAACAAACAATTCTCCAGGCATTAGAAAAACTGAGCTAGAAAAGAGCAAAAAGTTGAATGGGCAGATTTACATCTGCATTTTTTCCAGAGTTCGGTTTTGGCTCATTATAGGCAAAATGTAGCCACAAAAATTAAATGCAAATGTATGCCATTAATATACAAACCTACCCTTGTCCAAAAATGATACTGCAAGGAAGAAAACAAAAACCCAAGGTAGACCCCTCAAGTCACTGTACATTCATGTTTTCAGACAGAGAATTTAGTCATCAAACATGCTGTTGGTGGAGCAGACTCAAAACTGCTGCTCTTTTAGACCCCTGGAAAAGTGTGAGAGCATGGCAAGGTCTCACTACAGCTGTGAATCAATATATGACAAACTTCACCAGAGAGGACCCCTTTGAAGATCAGCAGACAACTGAATCTTGTGCTGCTCTTATTTAGTCTGGCATGTCTTGTCTGAGGCTGAGAGAGGAGATGACAGTTTTCTGAGATAAACCCTGACCCGAGGCTTCCCATTCATTCAGCTGTTTTGGGAAGCTGTTTGCTACAAACTTATGCACTATATACATGGAACTTGCCTTTCATCTTCTTCCCACTTCAGAGGTAATAAGTTTTCTCTTAATACCGTCAGCCTTTTGGGTTAGCTGGGACAGATGCACACCATTGAGGAGAGGGGACACTGTCCTGTGTTTGTAAATTCTGCCATGACTCTTTTGTGGCTTATTATCATGTCTGAATACTTGATTAATGCTAGACAAAGAGGAATGCAGAGTGCATTGGTGCCAAATTGAAAACTGAAACCCCACCTCCATCAGGCACAAAGGTATGTGATTTAAAAACACATCCTTTTAAAGAATAGCCATGCTGAGTTTTTCTTACTTTTTCTTTTTTAATTAATTGGGAGTTCTTACGCTTTGGACTTTACAGTGGTGTGTCTAAAATCTCTTAGCTTTGACTTAAATGAAAGTTGAAATTTCTCAGTACTCATTGAACTTCTGAGGAAGCCTTTAGGAACAATGAATTGTAAGGCTGACTCTGAAGTCAGCAGAACTGGTTACGACATATGAATGCCCTAGAGATCCAGCCTAAATTAGAGCAAAGTTCTGGCTCCCAGCTGTAGTGGTATGAGCATGGAGTAGCAGACATTAAGATTTACTCCACAAAAAATGAAAACATACGTATACTTAAATTAGAAGATACATATGTCCAAGTTTTTTCTGTATTGCTAATTAAAAAAACCCCAAACAAAACAACAAAACCCTATAGAAACTGAAATAAATAATGCTATATTGTAAAAACACAGACTATTTTCCAATTAAAAATGGATTGAGATGTTAGCCAATGATGTTGTCTAGAGGAACATTATGATCTTAAATGTATCCTTGAGCCAATAGTTGTTACAGCCACCTACTCAGGGTGTGATCATCCCAGGAAATTTAATGTAGTGAAGAGACAAAAACCAGTAAGTTCCACGCATTTGTGCAGCCCAAGATTCATTAGCTGGAGGATACTCTGTGCCAGCACTTGGCTGACATGGCTTTTAAGCTTGTTTTCTGCATAGTAGAAGACCTGGCACTTCTGGGTGTTGACTAGGCAGAAGGGATATGAACTGGGATGTTTCTGTGTCTCCCCTACTGTAAGTGTCTGCTTCACAACTTGCACATCCAAACCAAATTCAGGTAATAGTTTTTGCTTGCTATCCTTCACTTCTGTTGAGTGGCTCAGTAGTAGCTGTAAGTTATGAGTTTATAATCCTCTTTAACCTCCTTAGGAAAACCAGACACAGTAGGAAGCAACCTTTCCAATATTTATGAGTAGATAGCATGGATAGCTTCTTTACAAAGGTAGCAGCAAACAAATAAAACATCTGATGCCTTTTGTTTTTACTTTTTATGATCTTAGTTGTATGTTTAATATGAAATGTGATATATACTGTATATTATATATATGTGTGTGTGTATATGTAATATTTTGGATGATATTTGATTTTATTGCTGTCAAAGACTTTAAAACCAGATACAATTATGTAATGTGAGAAATATGCTGTATCCTTCTACATGAAAATCACTGCCTACCACAATTATGCAAAATTATATAATATAATTAATACAATATAATGCAATATAATGCAATGCAATACGATACAATACAATACAATACAATACAATACAATACAATACAATACAATACAATACAATACAATACAATACAATACAATACTGACTCACAGCTGACGCACTTGTTAACAGCATGTTAACTGACTAGAACAAGTCAGATAGAGCGAGAATAAAAGCAATGAAATATAGCTGTGGGTAACATGGAAGGTGAACAGTCATTAGAGAGTAAGTAGAGCTATAAGTGGTTTTTAGAAGCCCCAAGGATTCCTGGCTGCCAGTTGTCAGAACTGAAAACATGGACTGAACAGGACATGCAGCCAGCTAATGCTGTGCCTGTGCCCCAGGAAAAAGGAACTCTAGTACCAGTAGGATGCAGCTGAAGGGCTGATGAAGTTCATTTGGCTTCTGCTGGCTGCTTCATGCCTCACTGATTTTTCCCCTTCATTCAATAATAACTTAATCTGTCTCTGTTTCCTTTGTGCATTATCCTGTATTTATATAACTCTATAACCAGGGCAGTTATAGCATCCAAAGTGAAATATCTGCTTCTTGGTCCCTCCCTGCGGTGTTGCTGTTCTATGGTGAAGGCAGGGTTGGGTACTAATCACTTGCAGAGAGGCTGCCAGCTTCAGAATCTTTCCTAGTACTTCAAATACATACCTCAATCAAGCTACATAAATCAGACCCCTCTGGGATTACTGTCCAGCCTGCAGCTGAACTTATTTTACCTTTTCTGCTTACTGAAAGCTGCAATTGGACATATTAGCCAGCCAAAAGTCTTTACCTCTTCACTGTATTTTTTTTCATTTTTTTAAGGAGTAGCCAGGCACTTCTAGCTTTGTCAGGGAAGGTGAATTACAGAGGCAATTCCTTTTATCCCTTCCTTCTTTTCTCTTCCTGCCCCTCAAAACAAGAAACAAAATGATTCCTATTAAGGTAACAGCAGACAAACCAGACTAAATTTCTTTACTGCAGTGGTTCAACATACACTGCTCTGCACAGAAATTGCCTGGTTTATGGTGCTGTTTGCCTTACACTGAGGGAAAGAATATATATTTCAGAGTAAGGTTTTACAAAAATATAGACTTCTATTGCAGATCTAAACTGCAAGCAGCCTGCTAAAAGCCGTACATAAATGAACTCCATGACAGTTCATATTACAGTTATAAATATAAAAGGGATAAAAAAGACCTCATCTGACACCCTGACTGGTTTTTGCAAGTGTTACTTTGCATTCTTACAAGTCAAGTGAGAATTCCCAAATGCTGGCTGCTGTCCAGTGATCTTTCCCCACGCCCTGGCTCTCCACCTTGGCAGCGTTTGAAGTGCAGTTGTGCATTGCAATTGGTGTTTTTTCTGAGCCCATACAGATGGCCAGTGTCGTCAGGTAGCATTACTGGGGATGGCAGCGACTTCAAGCCTTGCTCCAAGGCTCTTGGCAGCATAGGATACACGTGCCTGCTGCACCCTATGCCTGCACCCCAGCCAGCCAGACATCCACCAGCTGGCCAGACATGCACCAGACACACTGAATGTGGAAGAAATGGTGTCACCCAAGTCCGTGTCACCTTATCTGGGTGGCAAAATACTTGGGTTAGGGACAAGAGAGCATTCCAGGAGAGGTTCACTTCTTGTTTCAATGTGACCTTCTGAACCTTTCAAAGTTGTCTGCAGTACAACATCAGGTGTTCTGGCATCTGAAAAACATATCACAGGGAGTCCTCAAGGTTGCTTGGAGTGGCACATACCTGATGGTATTGACACTCATGTGGCTCTTAGCTCCTTGCTGGTAGGCTTACCATGGACTTTGAGGGACATATTCATCCTTTGAAAGTCATTGGGGAGCCACTGAGCAAAGACATCCTTGTGATAATCTGAGTATCACCCTACTGTGACAACTCTTAGAGCAACAGAGGCCAGCAGTGAGGTGTCTGCATAGGCCACTACTGCAACTCAGAGAAATAAAAAGGGCCAGAGAGCACCATCTGAAATATGTCTTGTCATCTGTCATCCCCCCTCCTCTCTCTGGAACTTTCTACTTATTTCAAGATGTAGTGAGAATCCCAGATTGCTGCAGCTTTGTCCCTCTTCTCATGAGCCTTGGGGACACAGCATGGTCTTTCGTGTAACTTCAGTCTCCCAAATTCAAAGCAGGATACAGGATTTTTTGTGATTTTATTTACTAATTGCACCACACAGAGAAGATGAGAAATGCTGTGGATATGAGGTTGGAAGGGATTCCTCCCTTGAATATATATTGCAGAATGAAAAAAACCTTCTCAGTGACTCAAGAGTGGCTTCCTTGACCACAGCAAGTGGAGAACACAACTGTTTTGGGCTTTCCTAAGAAACTTCTGCTACCATAGCAGCCAGGACTTCTTGAGAAAGAGGTTGCTTTGTGTCACAGGAAGAAAGGGTACTAAAATTTGTCATTAAGGTCAGGATAATAATCCAGGCCAGAAGTTCTTAACATTTTGGTGTTCATCACTAAGGAAACAAGAAATGAGTCACCAGTGGCCCCAACTCTATGAAAAGAAAAAAAAAAACCCCAAATAACCACCCGGCCTCAAAAATTAATAAAAGCTTTCCCTTGTGCTCTGTAGTCCTGTGTCAGATATGAGGCTCAGTAGGACTCCATGTAACTGCAGCTTGTGAGTGACAGAACTAAGAGGACTTGATTAAACTTATGACACAGACATGAGCTAAAGGAGAAGGAGAAATTGATAGGATATTTTGATAGACATAGGGCAACTGTGTCCTCTCCTTCTGTTTGAAAAGTATTTTAGTTTGCCTGTGAAGCAAACAAGGCAGTATGTCTGAGATAAAAGCTCTTTTCCTTCTTCTTCAAGATCAAAACTTGTTAATTTTTAGGAAAATAGAGGGGAAAAAAATTAATGTGTACCTAGAGGAGTCATTCATTTTGATGGAAAATAACAAAGTTTTGTTTAGGAGTAGGAATCAAAATGTATATATGCTGGCATATAGATAATTTCTGAGAATATCAGAGATGAAAAGAAACCTTTCCTCACACCTGTGAGCTTTCACAAGGGAGCAGAGAGCACACAGCTCCCTGCCTTCACTGTCAGGCAGTGGCCAGTGACAGTGCAGTGTTTTACTTTCCATTGATGGTAGCAACACCCCAAGACAATTCCTCACCAGGCAGCCAGCAGGAAATACATTTTGGTTTGGTCTGGCCACATTACACACACAGCTAATCCCTATAACTCCTGTCACAATTTAAAACTCTGATTTAGATCCTAGGAAGACACTGCCTTGCTATTTTAACATTATTTTTACAGTAACTGTTACACCATGACTTGGCTTCCAAGCTCTTCTCTGCAGGTCAGACAGATCCCCACAGGAGCAGAGACTGTCACTGCTGGCTGTGCAGGTGCCAGCAGTGGCACCTGCTAGACACCAGAGGCATTTGCTGTCTGTTCCTGCAGACAGGTGACTGAGAAATGAGCAGGTCAGCTGGGGACATGATGTTGCAAGCTGTAGTCACTGCTTTCCAGACACCGGTTTGCTACAACTCTTATCTAGAAATGCCCTACATGGGCAAGGCTAGTGCAGGTTCAAGTGTGACTACAAAGCTCACATACTCCCTGGGTGCTGGGGTACAGCTGCAGTCCCCCCTGTCCCTCCCCCAGTGGGCGTTTGGTCAGAGAACAAGCCTCAACATGAGCCCAGTCAGCATTTCTGGAGGCAGATGGTCTTGGGACCAGAGAAACTTTCTCACCTAACTTGCTGACTCAGGATGCTTCAAGGCAATGATCTCATGTCCCTTTCCTCTAATACTTTCTCCTCTTTCAGGAAGCAACTGTTTATTGCTTGTTGGTTGGCAACTTGGTTACATTACTGGTTTTGAAATCAAAGGCATCAGTAGCAGTTATGCTCTGTCATTTCTGTGCTGACCTTCAAAATATTCTCAGCTAAAGGCCATGTGAGATTTTAGTCTAGCGATCCAGTCACGGATAACATTTCTATTCCATAAGAATTCACAGCAATTTGACGTTAACTTTCATTCTGAACTGGAATGAAAACTCAGCATACTCAGACTTTCCTTGTCATTGAAATTCTTAGTGCTGCCTCAAGGAAAATATTTTTTTATCCATAACACTGCAGCATTTGATAAGGTAACAGTACTTGCCTTCAGTAATGCTGAAAAGTTGAAGTATAATGTTGGAAAAAATTTATGAAATATTAATATGTTAAATTTAGTTCAGCAATGCATTCAGATATATAGACTTCACAATGAAACAGGAAAATATATCTAAATGAGGAGTTCAAAATATTTTGAGTGCATCAAGCATATTTGGGAAAGTAGGGACAGCAGATTTGAATCTGGTTTTGAAAATGCAGTAGTATTTAACATATTTTTGCAGCATCATATATCTGACAAGAGATATTTTTTTGTCTTCTGTCAAAAATCTATGGCTTGTTCTAATAATCAGATGGTGTCCTGGATTAGCTAAATAGAGTGTCTTACCCTGCTCCTTAGTGGAAGAGTTCTACCTTCCCTTCAGCTGTGTATCCTTCCTCTTCTTGTATCTTCTAGGACTGTTTCTGGGTGCATGATGGTGACTGACAGACTTCTGCTGGACTCCTCAGTTGAGCTCCGTGACAGACTTTTACAGCTCCCTGCTGCAATGTGCTGCCAAATCCCTACCCAGAAAGGTCTCCTAATCCTGGCTGTTTGAAAGATCTGTGTGAGTACTGATCTACTGACTTGTCCACATCCCCTTGCCTTCAGACACTAAGTGGAGAAAATATCTGACTTCAGACCCTTGCTTCAGGAAAAAAAATCTTATTAGGCCAGCATTCAGCATTAACCTGCACTCTTCCCTAATTAGATTTTGTTTTGTGCTTCAAATATGATTTCCATACTCCACAGTATTTAACAGCATAGGCCTCTGTCACAACAGAGAGTGCTTCCCCTCTCCTTGAGATAGAGAAGATGGTTGCAGTGAGAGGACTTGGACATGCCTTTTACAAATAAAAACACTGCATGGCCTAGTGGTAAGAGAAGAAAATAAAAATGTCATGACAGTTTCTCTCTGATGCCATCCATACTGAGTGTCTTTCTGGAAATCCTAGTAGTTTTGTCAATTCCATTGGACTTTGGGGAAGAAATGTATAAGGCATGCCTAAAGAAGTTGATTTTGGGAAGTGATTCTGGGGCATTAGCAGGTCCCACTTTCTGGATCATGGTTAAACCTTAGGAGAGTGCCCAAAACCTTAGGAGAGTGCACAGACCGCTGGACAGATACATTTTGTGTAAATTAGTGATAAAAGGGATTTAGGAAACTATTCAGATATGTAAGCTTCCACTCCTTCTGCTGTGGTGTACCAGATTTCATGTTTTCATGTCTCAGGGTGGGCCTCATGCTGTTTGTACCTTTGTGTTTGACAAATTGTTTTAAAAAGAGAGCAAAGGTTCTTGGCCCTTTTTTAGCCATGGAGGTACTGTTATGGTGTCAAGTAGGATAGACCATCACACTGATGTCAACAATATTTAAAAGAAAGAAAACCTGAGATTAGTTCAAGGTTATGGCAGACCTCTCAGATAAACTTATCCAAGCATGAAAGGAGGTACCTAACATTTTCATTCAAGGTAGGATATGAAAGTAATAAAAGGCTAAAAACAAATTCAAAACCAGATGTAGGGATAGTGAATAAAACGAGCATCTTTGTATCTGTCTGATACTTAAAGCCTTTTGGAATGTGCTTGTGTATTTTGCATTAGAAAGTCAATGACTAAAACACGGAAAGGTAGGGCATCTCTCTTGCAAGAGATCTCACTGAGATGTTCTTCCAGTTTGCCATCACTCTCCAGACTTGTGGTCTTCCTCTTGGCCTGACAGTGCCTAATCTTGGCCAGGAGACACCGCACAGTTATCAAGCCTCCTTCCATGGACCATCTTCTGAGGCTATGGCAGGTAACACCATGGTCTCCTCAGCCTGAAGAGACCCAAGAACACAGACGTCTTTGCATTCTATGTAAGTGCTTTAATCACAAGCGTTTAGCACAAATAGGAGCAATAACATCTTATGCAGGATCAGCAGCAGGTAAGGCCTGTGAAAAAAATAGAGAGAGATGGCTGTCTGTGCTTGAATGTTTGCCTTAAGTTTTGGAAAGAACAGTTTTCTGTTTCTCCTTGACACTCTTTTCAGAGTGAGCTGGAAGAGAGCATCTCAGCCCCTATGTGTGATAGCACCTCAGACGAATCCCACTCTTTGATCTTTGCCTCTTGGCTGTCCTGTGGGCTCTGGTGTTGTGTGCCCAATCTCCCCACCTCTGAACCCGCTGTTTGCAGCACTGGGAAAATAAGTGGTGCTTACAAGGCTGTGAATTCTGCTGTCACAGCCAAGACCTTCAACATTAGAGTGTAACAAGGTGTGGTAACATCATCCATATATAATCTTTATTTTATGGAAGTAGAAAAATAGCCTCTGGAAACAAATCCTATCATAAAACAGGTGTAAGAATGGTAACAAATTTTTTCCCTGCTGACCAGTACAGCTCAAACTATTGTTTCAATTAAGACAAAAATACTATGAATATTTGGGCAGAGTTCTAAATGGAAGTCACCTGTAAATTTACCATAACCCAAGAAATAATCCTGAGACCCCATACCCAGACTATCTACTCCCAAACATAAATTTCTCTCCCAGAATTAGGAATGAAGGAAATTCAAAGGAACAAATGTGCTACTCACCTTTTCACATCTTCTAAACTGTAAACTTTTTCTGACAAGGGTTGCCTCTTTGGATGCTTTGATATAAAGCTGTCGGAACAGAATCCATAGAAAATAACTTTAAAATGTAGAGTTTTAATTTAGTATAAATGTTTACTGCTTCTGAAGACAAATTCTATGTATAGAAGTCACCATTTACAGAGTGGACCTTGAACACTTTATCAGTTGGTATCGCTACAAATATTGAAGGGTTTTCCTGCAGGTTCCATTTTTCACCCCCTTTTTTTCTTGTTTCCTTCTCCTTTGAAATGCTTCATTTTGCACGTCTCTCATTGTCAAACGTTTTTAAATTGCTTCTAGCAGAAACGTTTTACAAGTGGGGAGGATGCCCCAGGCTTCTTCCTGGAAAATAGGAGACTCTGTGTGTGGGGAGGCTGACGCCAGCAATGCAAACCTTGTATCTTTGCATTTAAAAAAGTATTTTTTGAGTAAACAATGGAATCCATTATTTACAGACTATATTGTAAACATCTGTGGCAGAGAAGTCTTATTGTATGCCTGTAATGACAAGGGCAAACCCAGCACAGGAAGAAGGAAGGACCAACCCACTTAACAGAATGAGACTTATTTGAATTCGTTTTAAAGCCACCAACAAACAATCAATGGTTTAGCTGACGCAGGACATAAGCAAATAAGAAATATTAGGATACCTACGTGACATTCTGGTTCCATCAAAACAAGCAGGATGTTTGAAATTGGCATTAGAGGTCAAGGCTCAGTTTCTAATCTTTTTTCCTAAAAAAACCCCAAAGCAAAACAACTAAAATTTCTCAGCTTATATTGTAAAACGGGTGTTAAAACTATGGCTTTCTGACTGACTGAAGTACTTAACACACATTTTTTAGACATTTTGATAACTACAGAAAAGATATGTGAATATTTTGCTGCTTCTAAAAAAGGAAATAAAATGATTACTTTATGGACCTTGGCAAAGGACATTTCCACATTGTTACTGGCTGGCTGAGCTCTTGGCCTTAGGTCATCTGTTGTTTCAACTAGTCATTAGTGCTTTTGACTTCAGTTGTTGTCATTGCCTTGGAACTGCACTGAGGAGAGATTGTCCACTGTTCTTGGCGATGTTGTACCAAAGGCAGTCTTCCAAGAAACCCCAAAGCCTCTGTGCTGTGTAGATCATCTCAGCTCTGAGGCTCCAAAGACCGTTGGGGCAAATGTTTGCTGCCATTTTTTTACAGAAGACTGAATTTGTACCTTTTTTCCTCCCCCAAATACTCCCTACTTCTGCTGTTGAAAGCAGCCAGAATTAGAATTCAGACTTGGTTCTCTCCTTTTTTCATAAAATTTATTTTCACACAGTTAATCAGATACAATAATCCGTTTTTACATTCTTGTATCATCAAACCTTTTCCTAATTTATATTCCCTGCTGTAGCCAATCCATTTGCAGTCAAAGATATAGAGTGCATCCCCTTTGCCATAGCTTTCTTGTCTTTGCTCTTTCTTGTCTCTTGCTGGCCAGATCACTAGACACTTTTCACAGGCTTTAGACAATGCAAATCTTGGTGGAACTGGAGTTACTGTCACCAACACAAGATGTAAAAACCTGAATGTTCTTCTGCAAAACTCAATCCCAACTAATGTTTTTAAGCTAGTTTTAGCTAACAAAAGGCTACCTTTTCCAAGCTCTAGTGAAACAAGTCACAGAATGTTCAATAAATGCTATTTCTTACATGCTAATATCTTGCCTGTCCATAGGAAGCTTGTAGGAGGCAGTGGAAAGTTAGTCTTCAAGAATACTTCAGCCTACTCAACTTTGCCTCAGAAAAATGTTAGTGATACTCTATATCAGCAGTTATTAAATGGTGCATGATCACTGGCTAAAGCCACTGTTATAAACAGTTGTACTTAAAAAAACTAAGCCAAGGATTTTCCTTTTTCTCATTCCTGTCATACCAGGAGTGGATCTTGCCTGGAGCTGTTAGCCAAGAACAATCTCTTCAGCAAAAAGGAATTTCTAGTGGCTAAAAGAACAATTATTCTAATTGTACAAGCTAAAAACTGGTCAAGATATAGACTCAGAGAAGCTGGAGATGGTTTGCCCTTTTATCTCCTTCCTGTAGCAATGCAAAAGTGTTCCCCACACAGCAATTTATGTAACGCAGATTTTATGCAATCTAGCCTGATTTTAAACACCGTAACTTTGTGTTTTCCACACACTTTCCTTGGGATGCTGTTTACAGGCTAACACACTGTAAGAAATAATTGTTGCTTTTCAACCTAAAGTTTCTTTTTAGGTGGAAATCATGGCTGTCAATAGACCCCAATGACTCTGTCTCCTCTCATCTTATAGAACCCCCAGCACCTTCTGGGATAACATCATTGAAACCATCACATTCCTGCTTGACAGGCTGTCTGGATGTAGCATTTCCAACCAGACCAGAAATCATTGTTGGCAAATATGAAGGAAAAGAGGACAGGAGAAGATAAGCTGGCTAAAAAAATGCAAACTTATAAGCATATTCTTCAATAAATTAAAATGTTACCTCTGTGACCTAGGGTAGCATTTGCACACTTTTAAGCCCAATTCTGGCCAAAGTCAGGTAGACTTTGACTGGACTAAAGTTGTGTCAGTACCAGCAGAAAATCCCAACAGGTGACCATGGCCAAGTCATCTGCTGCTTTCATTTGCAGAGTTCACAGCTGGTGACCTTTGCTCAGAACCTAATCCCAAAGGTCCCATTTTTGTAAGCATTTACTTTTAAAATATTGACTTGAAGGGATGGGACAAAAAAATGTGGAATGTGTCCTGGACACCCATAGGAAAGGAAATGGTTTAGAATCTGCTGTGAATGCTAGCAAATCTGCAACACTGGACTTGAAAGCCCCATCAAGGTTTGTCACATCCTATAAGAACCCTTGTACATTTTCTGACAGAATAAATGTAGAACAAAATTTAGTGTATCATACTTTTTTCCTTTTTTATTCTTTTTTCTCCAGAGTAGTTCTTAAAAGTATTTAACATAGCTAAATAAAACTCATGTTAGTGATTAAAAGCTTTAGCTTCCTGTAGCAACCTTCATTTAACCACCTTAATGAAAAAAGGGCAAAAAAATTATATTTTTTGCGGAAGTACAGTGATTTTTTTTCACTCTTATAGCAGAAACCACTTATATGCTAATGATACATAAATTAGCAAATCTCCTTCAAATATTAACATTAATGTAGAACATCATGAACTTTATGTGAAAACTGAGGAACACGATGTTCTTTTGGCATTCTATATGTGTGTATTTCTCACCTGAAAATAAAAGCCACTAGGGATAATAGTTTCAGTTCAGTTTAATTCATTGTTTTCTCCAGCATAACCAAGTGATCCAGTCTTTTAAGGGAGCCTAAGACAGGCACTTGGCTCAGTCTAGCCTGACAGTCCTGGAAAGAGAATAAATAGAACACTGGCATTGCTACAGAATTTAAGAATAACCTCAGGTCTGGAGTGTAGAAATGAAAGGAGGATTTTGCTTTAAGTGTTTTGGAATCATGAGAATCACAGAACGAATAAGGTTGGAAAAGGTCTCTAAGATCATCAAGTCCAGCCATTAACCTAATATTTCCATGTCCATGTTCTGATTATATTTGTGAGGAGCACAAGCTTACTGTGCTCTTACATATCATACAGTCACTGCAGTGAAGGAAACTTTGACACAGACTACATCCAGCAGAATAACCGTAGAATTGTGTAAGTCAGGTCATGTTCATTTAGGAGCTGAAAAGTGGGATGAGAAGCACACATTTACTCCTGAAAGACAGTTTATACAAACCAGGATTCTGAGTGTGAAATATAATGAGGGACATTTAAGGACAAAAGTCTATATTATAAAAAAGATGGAGAGCAATGGAATTAGTGTCCTGCCTCACCTTTCACAAAGCTTTCAGCTCAGATCTGATGGAAGATGCCGTTCCTACTGTGTTTCATTACTGCCTAAGGACAGACATTTTATAGGCCCCTTCTCTGCAGCTGACTTACATCCCAGCTCATGGATTTCATTCTTGATGTCAGATCCATAATAACATCATTAATAACATTAATTCATTATCCTACGGAAGTAAATTTCAATCCAGTAGAGGCAGCATCGGGAGGCATATGGCAAGTAGCCTGCAGCAAACTAATCTGCTGACAAACCCCTCCTATCTCTCAGTGCTTTGACTTTGCCGATGTCTTTTGTTTTTATCCAGTGCTTCAACATATTACTTCGATTACGTGTGTTTAGAGAAGGATAGGCTTCTGCAACATTTTCTCTGAAATTAAATCCCAGTGCTTTCATTCTAGAAGTGAAAATCCCTCCTAGAAATTCTTTCCAGCCTCTGAGTGCCCTTTATAGGTACCCTGCGGCTACAACCCTAGTAACACAGACTCCCGTGCTTTCAACTCAGCTGTTCAAACACATGAATGACCTGGGCAGTTAACACTCACTCAATCCTTTTATCTAGCCCGCTTCAGCTCTTTGGAAGCAGCTCTGCATTTTCTTCTCCTTTATATCAGGGCAAGTTCGAATCAGCATCTCTTCATCACAACACATCATCTCTGGGAAAAACACTTATACTTGTTAAGGGAATGAAGCAAACAGCAAGCAAGTGTTGACAGGTGCATGTAATCCAAAAGTTTAGTGTCACTGTGTTGGAACAGAGCTGCCTATAAGAGACAGGAAAGAGCAGGGTTTTTGTTCTTTAAATTCCAATATTAGAATACCTCAAGGGACAGGCATAGTCTCTTTTGAGCAAATATACTCCTTTTGCATTTTGAGCCCATCTGCAAATGATTCAGAATGTTTCAGAAGCTGAAATTTGTAAAGCCTTCTTCATTCTCCAACTGTACAATATAAAGAATTTTTCAAAGGTATCCAATTGAAAAATTGTGACACTACACACGCAGGCTGATCATCCATTTCACTTACTAGTTCTTTGCAAAGGCAAAAGGAGAAGAAATAATAAATATGAGTCCAATTAACAGGACAGTTGAACCTGAAATCAAAGTTCATGAAAGAGAGACGAAGGAAAAACACTCCAAAGAATTGTTAATAATCTTTTCTATTCAAAACATCAAACAGAGCAATGAATTCAGATTTCAAAAACAATTTAGATCACAATTTCACCTGTCTTTGCTCTACATATTGTCACTGTGGTTTTAGTGCATCATCTGCTGCCTGCGGCTTCATGAACTGGAGAGATGTGCTATCATAACAAAACTCTGCTGTGACCTATTTCATCATAGTCACATTTCTCCCCACATGTGGTTGCTTTTCAGTGGTTCGTAAAAGCAAATCATGCACACAGAGGTTAAAACTACATGATGTTGTCTAATAAAAAGCACTGCATAAAGCCAAGCTATCCACAATATCTGTGTTATTAAAAGCTTTATGTCACTTTTTCCAGTCAGATGGTGTCTGATCTTATGCCCATCCAAGATTATGGCAAGATTCCCATTGCGTTAGTGGATACTGAATCAGCCCAAAACTCACAACAAAAGGAAGCAAAGAAAGGAGACCGCAGCATATACACAGTGTGCAGAGTTTATTCTCAGTGATTCACAGAAGTAGAGGTGCTGTGCTTCCTGGAATTAGTATTTTTCCTTGGCCATGAAGACTTCAACATATGAGGAGCGAAGGGAGGTGAGTCTGTCATGCAGCTCTTCCTTGTGTGCCAAGCAACCATTTATAACCATTAGGCAGAGACATGGGATGCAGCCCAGGCCCTGAGATACTGCACTCCTCTGTCTTCCATGGCATAGATTCAGAGGGAAGGTGGGAGGTGTAATCCCCCCAAATGCATGTTAAATCTTGCAGCTAGGCCACCTCCTGGAGATGATGGAAAGGGAATTCAGTTGTAGAGTCCAAGGCCTTGCATTTTCTTAGGAAGAAAGGATATGGAAGAAATAGATACCATTACTAGTTTTGGAGCCAGGAAAAGGGAGGCTTTGGGCACAACTCACAAGCCATGTCCCAGATGAGGATTTGGAGCACACATAGAGCCTGAAGATCCATTCTGAGGGAGGTATCAGGTAAGGGAGGTGGTTATTGAGAACAGGCACCTACTAAGTAAGTGTAGTCTTGTAAGTAGCAACAGGTTAGGTTTGTAAATCTGAGGCTTGTCTGACGGCTCTCATCCTAGACATGACCTTCTTCTAAACTCCATGCTCTCCTAAGAGTTGTCCAAACTCAGTGGACTGCCCTGGTGGCTTGGTGCTCCAGGACAAACCTTTGAATGATCCTCAAAAGATAAACTGTAGACAGGTCTTACCCAATGTGCATTTATTATGCTCAAGCACATCTCAAATCCCCAAAGCAGCAAGTTTAGTCTTGTGATCCATCAGACTATTCATTAGACAGTTTCCCTTTTCAGAACTCAAGGGTGCATTTATATGAGATGGAGTATCTTGCACTAGCAGGAGGTGATATTTAATGATAGATCTCAGACCAGCCTTGTGTTAATCATTGATATAGATTCTCCATTCAAAAATGTTATTTTCCACTGTCTATGGAAACTCTGTGCCTATTTCCTAAGTCTATGATTTCACCATTGTTCTTTGAGTCACCAGCTATCTCAGCATCTTTACTTTGTGAATACGTTGCTCAGAGGTAGATCCAACCAGCAAAATGACTGGGGAAAAAAAAGACACCTTTTTTTTTTTCTCTTATCAAAATATCCAAAATAATATTTATTGCTGATTGTGATGCTACTAATAGGAATAATGAAAAGATATGCAAAAGAGCTACATTAGCGTAGCCAGGTTGGCTACAGATGTAGATATCCCTCACTTCATCCTATGCATAACTGACTGAGAGAGCTCTTAACAAGTCTCCTTATTCTTGTGCAATCTGCTGTGAATATTGCCCAAGCTGCTACTGAAGATACAATCTGAGCACAGTTACTGCTGCATTCCCAGGAACAAAGACAAAGTTTAAAGATGAGAAATTCGCCTGCTTTTATCTGAAGGCAGAATCTGACTTTCAATATCTGGATCATAGGTGACATATTAAAGAGAAAGCATCAACATGACCTCAATTGCCCATTGTGACTCTGTGTACCTGGCAAACAGAAACCTTACCCTTTCACCTGTCACTGAAAATGATTTGATATGGAAATTAGGCTGGAATTCCACAGGGCCATTGTCACAGTTATTCACACTGACTTCAACGACTATTGCCATAATAAACAACACTCAAGCACCAAGTGCCCCGTCCTGATGGATTGCTTCATTAACTAATAATTGCAGGCCATTACCAACTTGACCCTGTAGGGTGTGTGCTCTCTCTCCTTGAAAGTAGCTCTCAAGTAATTACCTGGCTACTAATGAAGAAACCATCATCACTATTTTTAAGACTTTCTTCAGAAGTTCAGAAAGTTTCTTGCAATGCACTTTTTTATCTGTTAAAATAAAATTCATCCAGTTTTAATAGTAAATGTTCAGAATGTATGTGTGTGTGTCCGTTTGTGTGTGTGCGTGTCCCACAGCTCTGGGGATGATAGATCTATACTGTGTAATACATTTTAGGATCATTAGATTATTTTATTCCAGTGGTCCAACAAAAAGTTGATTTAGTTGAAATGTAAACCATACTTTAAACATTTGCTAAATTACATATTGCTTCAAAATACCAATAAGTGTTTCAGAGAATTAGAAATATTCTAATTGAAAGAAAAGCATTGGTCTCACAACACCAAAAAGTCCTTCTGTGACTGTAATCACAGTAATAGGGTCTGCAGTTCTTGCAGAGCTCCATGAATGGCTGGAAACCAGCATATCTAGAAAGCAAATCAGTCCATAGGTATTGCCCAGATATTCCAAACTCTCCTGGCTGACATACACGCGGCTCCTGTCCAAGGGTTAGAAAATAATTCAGCATGTACTACCCTGAAGCCAAACCAGGACACAATACTGGACACATTGTTCTTCTTTAAAATTTCCTCAGTACTCTGTATAGTCCCAGCCTGTCTGTCTTGCCTCTTCCTGTTCCTGAATCATGCAGCTCCTCCAAGTCCGAAACAAAGGATACTCAATGCAAATAAAAAGATAGGCAGATAATTATATCTTCTAAATATTTGCTGTGGGTGGGATTTTCCTCACCATCTGATATAGGGGAAAACCAGATAAGGCACAGTCACCTAAACCAAATGTCCCTAGCAGATACATGCCAGTCAGCAGACAGGCTCTGATTTAAAGTATCAGAACACAGTAAATGTAATCAAAAGGGGATGAGTAAAGGGAAGCTTCTGACAATAGTCACTGGATTTGATATCAGAACATGTATCTGAGATCCATTTTTGCTGTTGTAGGAGCTTCATGAAAAGCACTTTAGTGCTTTAAGGATCATTCAAGTAGCATGGTACTGCTAAGAGGACCCAGGAAGGATGGAGCTGAAGGATGGGGAGAGAAATGTGAAATATGTGGAAGGCCCAAATACCTGTCTCAGTATAAACACAGCTAGCATGAACCCCTTGACCTTTTGAATTACCCACGATTGCTAGATGTTAAATGCTTCTGGAAGTAGTGCCATGCTGGTTTTGTTTTGCATAATTAAAGGAAGTTTGCATTCTAATTCCTTCATCTGTGGTGGTGTCACAAACCGCTGAAACTCTAAGAGCAAATTATGCAAAGTGGAGGTATGATACAGCTTCCTGATCTGGTCCTTTTGTGCTTATAAGATACACATACATTTAGGCACCTGAAGGAACACCCCAGGCTGGAACGTCATCCTAAACTTGCTCAATTCATCAATTGAAGTAATGCCATGTGTTTGACCCCACACTTCCTCTAGAGTTCCCACCATCGATCAGAAGGAGGTAGTCACAGACAGAGGAAGTAATAATGTTACCAAAATTAACTCAGCTCACAATTTGATAGTTTTAGAGGTTACTTATGCCACACAGCACTGGAAAATAACAGCAAAAGCACATTGATGAAGAGATTCAAGCCATAAGTATTTTTAATTATTGGTTTTTAACAAATTTATTGTGTCTTCATACTACTTCATGCCTCATGTTTTCATCCACATAATTAACTTCCTGAAGCTGATTATGCTGTCATTTTTTTCTCCCTGGGGCTGAGTTAGAGCAAATCAAAATAACTAGAGAAGTCCTCACAGTGTGCAATGCAATGAATGGTTAACAACTGAAGAGTGTCTATTTGTCTGGGTCCTACTGCACTCTAGGAACTGTATTGAAAACAAGTTCTTAACAAGATGATACTGAATTTTCCCATATGATTGCCTAATTTGTAGTTGCTACTACACACTCCAATACTATAGAAGCTGATGTATTGTCTCATTTCCCCTTATGGCTTTCACCCTTTGTAGTCTGCATTTAATACAGTTTAATGGTAAAGCTACACAGCCCCGTGGATCTTTCTGTACTTGCAGTAATTGTATTGGAGCCTCCGAATGTTGTGGGGCCTTTTCAGATTTCCATGGTGAGCCTCGTTTTGTGAGAGGCACATGAGCTGAGGACATCCAGATGGAGACATTCAGTTGCAGATGGAACAGATTAGGAGTAAAAAATACCTAAACATGGTGTCTAAATTTATAGTCAACCCAAAAAATAATGAGCATTTGTCTTGTTTTCTTTCTTGTTAGGATTGTGCCCTCTTGAAAGTGGCTTCTCCTTTTAGCACTTAGGCATCCTTTGGGAACCATAGGGTTAATCATAGAGCTGGTGGTAAATCTGATTTTAGGTTTAATGTGACCATAGCCCTGCTAACAACTCTATTAGCAGCTGCTATCAAAAGGTGAAAGAATAAAGCATGAGAAAAAAGAGCTATTGCTTGCTTGGCTTTGTGCTAATTACTTTTCTGCCAAGAGCAGGTAACAATCTGCACTTGAATATGGTTGGTAGTTCAATGCTGCTCCAGTCCACCAGAAATTGGGAAACTGTTTTTCTCCAGCAGAGGATGATTCCCTGGAAAAATAGTTTGTGGCTTCACGCTCCAGTGCTGCTTCCAAGGGCTGAGTGGTCACTGGAGTTACGTCAGCAGGCAGGAAGTGGGGAAGCCAAAACACCCCAGGAGCAATTCAAATACCTATGCAGAGGCATCTGAGGTCATCTATGACCATGCCACTTCACCTTCCGCTGCTGCTTCAGAAGGGTCTGCTGCTGGACATGAGTCATAGATGTCTCCTTGTTGCTTTTGGGCATGGACTCCTGGATTGCTCTGCTCGTGTTGTGATTGTCCCGAAGGGGCAGAAATGTCTCTCTCACTGGCCTTCACCTCTTATCTGTGTTCTTCCAAAAAATAAACCCAGCCAGACGCAAGGATCATAACCCTGGTCCTTGTGCCCTGGCATCTTCATTGCCTTCCAGAGGCTACCAGAGTGGTTCTAAAGCCTGAGGAGATTATTCTCATCTTCACCACCCTTATTTCCTATTTGGGTATTGCGACATTGTCTTTATATTTGCTCTTTATACTCAACAGAGCAGGAACAGCTGGGGTTTTTTTTGTTTTTTTTTTTTTGATGGTGTACCTGACATATGATTGGAAATTTGAAATGGTGAACAAACAAACCTTGTCAATTCTGTGAAAAAGCTTGCTTGCTTAAAATGGACTATGAGAGCACAGAATTTTTTCATGACAACATTCAATTCCAATGAAAATTTTCCATTTCATAGGAAGAAAGAAGGAAAAAAGTGGTTGTTTCAAAGTGAAATTGAGAAAGAAAAACATTTTCATTTCAGCTCACAATGTCAATTTATTATTTAAAGGACATGTTGTAACAGCATTCCTTCAGTCCAGACAAAACAGTTCTTTCTGTCTCTCTTCTAGTTTCTCCACTTTTCATATCTCTATCATTTGTCTAAAACCCAAATACCTAAAGACAACAACAACTGCGTAAAATTTATTAGGTAGCTTAGGGAGCCATTCTGGATTTTGTTCACATTCCACTTTAACAGTGACTGAAACGGATGGGAATTTAACTAGTAATCTCAACAGGAACAAGATCATGGCCTTTTGATGGAAATGTCTTGACCTTCTTCCATAAACTTGCTCATGTAGAATTTGTTTTCTTTCAGACTGTGTATGCATATGAAACCTATTCCAAGAAAGAGAGAGGGTAGGAGAGTTTCCTTTTCTTTTCAGTGAAGCATCATCTAAGGAGTCTCTCTGTAAATTTATGTGGAATGGGATCCACTTAAGTTTCCAGGCTCCTGTAGCCTGAAATCTGGAGCACAGCAGCAATGTTCTCAGCACTAACAAGTATGGAGCAAAGAAAGGTGTCAGTTTTGCAGTCTGTGTAGAGAAGCAGAAAACAAGCTTACATCTAAGACATTCAAGGATTAAGGACATCTCTTGTATATAATGGGTTTTTTTACAAATTTATGAATCCTGATTACTTTAAAAATAAATTTGCCAGTTTTGATTATGTGACAAGCCTTAATAAGCAGTTCTGAGCATTTCTGCAAAACCTGTACCTAGTTGCTGCGTTACAGGTAAACAGTTGAATATCCTGCATGTGAGAAACAGAAAGGCAGCTGCCACTTCCCTCCTTTCACATTAAGGAACCCTGACTGGGTAATGTTCCTGCTCCTGTTTTTGCCAGTACCTGCTACATACACACAGCACCACTGGAATTCCAAAGCTTTGACCTCAATATGTCACTTTCTGGGAGGAGAAGGTGTTTCAGATATTACACCTGATATTTCTGTGTGTAAACAAGGTAGTTTGAGGCACTTTCTGAAGCTTAAGAGCTGGCTGGGCTTTGCTTTCAGCATGGCTATGGTGTAAAAGTGAAAGAAGAAGGGGATCTAAGGTGCTTAAGGTAGGTAGGAGACAACCAGGACCTTAAAGAATACCTGGCTTTTAAATGGAATAAGTCCAACTAACTGAAAGGTGAATCACACAGAATCATTTAGCTTGGAAAAGACATCCAAGATTTTGACTGGTTATTACCTTGTCAACTAGAGCACAGCACTAAGTGCCACATCCTGCCCTTTCTTAAACACATCTGGGGATGGTGAATCCACCACCGCCCAGGGCAGCCTGTTCCAATACTTAACAACCCTTCCATTCCATGAGGAATTTCTTCCTGATGTCCAGCCTGAACCTCCCCTTGCACAGCTTGAGGCTATGGAAGAAGAGGCCAACTGCTGTAAAGAGTGATCCGGTCTCCGCTGAACCTCATTTTCTAGAGAATAAACACTCCCTCAGCAGTTCCTCTATAGATCCTTCATCAGCTTTGTTGCCCTTCTCTGGACATGCTCCAGGACCCCAATGTCTTCCTTGAGGAAGGGACCCCAGAACTGGACTGAAAAGGAGGAGAATCTGTTATGGGTTTCCGTGTGTATGATTCTTCATGACCCCATGTGCTTCAGTTACCTGAATGACTCACAAATTATGACTGTCTTCACTTCTGACCTTTTACCTACTGCCCAGTCTCATATTTCTGGTTGTCAAGCAGCATTTACTGCAGATGTCCAATAATAGAACTAAAAAAATTCTCCTTTTTCCTCCACAGCAGACCTAAAAGGCATTTTCCTCTCCAACTACATTTTTAGGTGCTTTGCATCATGTATTCTCACAGCTACAGGCAGACTGCTTGCTTGGGATCTTGGTACTCCTGGCTGTTTCACCATTCATTTTCTCATTGTGAGTGCTTCCCTCCGCTTTCTCATGAAGTAAGCCTCTTTTGTTTTACTGTTCAAATCCTTTAAATCGCTTTTATTACACACATATACACACATGCACTCACACACATATATATGGATGCCATGCAAGACTTGTAGTGAAACTGCTACTCTTGTCTTTGCACTTGTGTGAATTAGCTTGCACATGCCTTCAGGCAATTTTGAGTGCAAGAACACTGCTTCAAATTCAAATTTGCACAGTTACGGTCCTACTTTCCTGGACTGAGAAAATGTATCTGCTGCTGAAACACAAGATGTTCTTCCCCTTGATTCGCTATTTCAAATCTTCTGTTTTCTCGGCCATTACGGGAGTTCAGAGATGAGAAGTTTTCCTTTGAATTTTACACGTAAGTTTCAAAAGAAAAAGAACACATTTCTTTAGGGTACGGAAGTGTTTGGTTCAATGCTCATTCAGCAGCATGGGCAAGTCTATAACCTGTGTTATTCTATGAACAATAATACATTAGTCACAGAAGACATCAGCAGTTTCTTAAGGCAACACATTTCCTTGGACTTCTAACATTAGCCCCTCCCTGTGCATTTTGCAACTATTTCCTCTTCCTTTACAGGGTGATTGACCCTTTGTACATTTGAGGTATTCTCATTAAGGGCATTATTGAACCCATATCTTAAATAATATTAGAACAAAAGACTTCCCAAGAGATTCCAACTGTTCTGGCATGGAGCATGTGACACTAATTCTGCACTCTCTGCTCGGGGACACTGTGCACCGTGCAAATGTCCTACTGGCAGTTTTCAGAATGAGGTACCGAATTGCCACTTCAAATCAACATGCATAAAGTCTTCATTCATTTTCACTGAGATTAATTGACATTTTTAAATGCCAAACCCGGAGAACGGGTTCAAGTCCCAATGCATTCTATTTGCACCCTGTTCTTGCCAGCACAGGTGGCTCATGTGCTGACACACACAGTGCTCACTGCTGCAAGGTATCTCCCTGCATTATCACAGGGGAAGTTTGGTCTAAGTGGAGGAAGAGAGATTGCAGAACTACTGAAAATCAGCCTTGCATTAGTTTATGTGAAAGGGGGGGCATGCCTAGAATAGTTTTTATTCTCTTGAGGCCCATGCTAAATACCTCTCCTCCAAGGATTTCATCAGCTTGAGCCTGATTCACCATGCACAGTAAAAACAAAAAGAGATCCCCTAAACACGCTCACAGAGCAACAGCCATTCAGGGGCATGTGTGTGTGTGTGTCTGTGTGTGTCTGTGTGTGTCTGTGTGTGTGTCTGTTTGTGTGTCTGTGTATGTGTGTGTGGGGAGAGTATAAAACAACTTGGAAAAACAGTATGTGGAAATAGCTTTCAGAGACAAAATTATTTACTATCATACTCTACCTTCTGCCCTGTCTGTTGCACTGGACTCTGTGTAGCTGTTAGATCAGCAAAGACCATGATCTCTACAATTATAAGTCTACTACATCTGAAGAACCATCAAAATTGCCTAATTATGGCAGAAACTAAATAAAAATACATCAGAAACTAATCAGTGCACTGCACTTCCCACTTCTCATTCTCTTGTCCTGGCTACACCTACTGTAAAAATAGAGTGTAAATAGCAATAGCACATATTTATAGCAACTATAAGACTAATTAAAATATGGAACAAGATGTTCATGAGTGCCAAATCAGGTCATCCCTTTGTCCACAGACAAGTAGTTTTTTGAAGACAAAGGAAGAAATACTCTTTCCTCAAAGACGATTAGTGTCTGCTCCTTAAAGCATAAGAGAAATACTTCCTCAGTGCATGTGCTAAGCAAGTGGATCACCTACACTTGGCAGTGGTACATAAGGACCAAGTGAGAACATCCTGTCTGGTACAACCTGTACTTGAGTCTTATCCAAAGACTTGTCTTCTGTAAAGATGAGACTGTGCATGTCTCTATTTCCATCTTTGTCCACATCAGGAGTGCGTGTTTGGAATGGGTCTCCCACAGACGCCCCCACATACTGCATGCTATCGTATTGCAAATCATCTTGGGTTGCATAAACTGGTCTTCTGGAGATGTGCCTTGGCTGCCTATGAATATCCTATCACTGTGACCAAACCAGAGACAGTATCTAGTGAAAAACTTGTAGATATTTGGTCCTAGTTTTGACTGCTAAATGAGTCTAAAATATGGTTGAGTGATTTGCCCTCTGGAAGCTCCTGTTCTCCTGAATTGACTATGCAGGCAGCTGAAGTTGCCTAGGTCAGATAAAGAGGATTGACTTGACTGACATACAAAGCTAGGAAAGATAAATCCCACCCTAGGCATCTAAATCAAGGCAAAATGAAATGCTCTTCATTCTTTTAAACACAGTCACACAGCAGAGAGGCTTGATATATCTTTCTGTCCCTCACAGTTGTCTTACTCCTCTGATCTTTCATATGAATAAAAAAATCACCTCTCTAAAAGGTGGGAATGACAAGTTTCACATTTAAAACAGCTGGATTTTTTTTTTCCTCCGGGACATGACAATGTCACGTGGATAATGTTCATGCTGCAAACAAGTGGCATTGCTTGCCTGTCACCAGCCACGACCTTTGGCCAGTTTGCATCATGATACAGACCTGCAGACTCGAAGCTTTGTTATCAGCAGCAGGCCAAAGCACAACATTGTTGTAAAACACCCTGCCATAAAAAACACATACAGCAGTCCAGGCTTACACTGGTTAAAAACATTCCATGAGAGTGCAGGCAAGGCCACCAAGGAGTGCACTAAAGATACTCTGCTTGGCTCTGCAGGCTCTTTGGGACAGTCAAGGCAGGCAGAGGCATGGCCAGTCAGGCACAGAGGCTCCTGTTCCCAGTTTTGTCTCCACAACAGCTTTGCTTTGTCCACCTTGTAAGTTTTTCACTGTTCTGACTGTTTTATACTACACTATTTTTAGTGTTTTCTATCACTGATAGCAGGGAGGATTATATGTATCAAAAGGAACAGGCAAGGCCGCAGCCATTTTCTGGGGTTTTTTTGAGGATATACTCCTCAGATAACTCAACTTGTTACTGCAATTGCTCTGTTACTGCAATTTCTCTTCTTTGCCACCTCCTTCTATGCTATTTTTATACTGTTGCTCAGCATTTATGGTCATAACATCTAACTGTGCATAGAAAGAAAAAAAGAGGGAAAATAAGTGGAGAAAAAAGAAAAGCAGCTACAATGCTTAAAATCTGACAACTTTGTCACATGTGAATTGACATTGAAAACATGTGTTACTGCTTGAACCTGCTTTGTTCATGAGAACACCAGTTCTATGAGAGTTCTCTTGGTCAAAATGATAGTCAAGATTTCCTGCTGTGGTTTGACATGTTAAAGTAATAATATATGCATCAGGTCAACTTCTCAGGTACTCCACTGCACTTTGGTTCACAGCCCGTGGAACAAACAAGGTGTAAGTCCATTTTGAATGCTGAGTTCAAGACTCTGACAGACTCTAATTTTCTAATTAATCTAAGGAATATTTTCCTTGTTGAACTTGTGTACTTTCCATTTATTGACGAAATCTGTGTCATGGCACAAATATGTTCAGTGGTTGGAACTATTTAAGTGTCTCACAGGTATGACCTGTGCTGACCCCAGCCACAACTAGTGACTAAGTTAAAAAAATATATGGAGGGGAGACAGGGTTCATTTTGTCTCACTTCTTTATGGGAAAAATACTTATTTCACAGAGCCCAGCAATCCTCCTCCTTTTTGCAGGAGAGTCAGTGAGTGAGAGTGAGTTAGTCTATTTTCTAGAAGAGGAGTGGCCATGCATTCTGGTTTTGTGTGTCAGCTTCCTCACATGAACCGACAACTTCTTTTATACAGCAGCTTTTTTCTTTGCTGCAGAGATGCCGCATGACGAGTGTGTTATTGGTCATCTTCCTCTCTTTTTATGTTTTTCCTTCCCCTGTGTTTCCTGGCTTTTTTCTCTACCTCGAAAAGCATAAGTAGGAGTACTGCCCTGCTTTTTCCTTGCAAAAACTGGATTGACTTGTGGTAAAGGCTAATGTAACAACACTGAAGAGGTTCATTATCCCTCTGGCGCCTGGCAGGGCAGACAGAATGGTAGGGAGTGAGCAGAGATAAATGAGAAAACAACAGAGAAGTGGGACCACCTCCCACTGGAACATCTACTGTCCTTGAGGACTTCCAGCCACTATAGTTTGGCATTCACTGCAGTCTGGAAATGCCAAAAACCTCTTCTCCTCTGGGACATTGGCTCCTTGGCTCCTCACCTGCCAAAGCCCACCTGGATGCAATTCTAATCTTTCATCTTTTCCCATTAATAATGCTCACAAGCTAATGTTGCAATTTTTCTGGGAAATCTCAGTGATATGAAGAATGCTTTAGCTTTCAGCTGACCTAAAACTGTGCAACATACTGTTACTTCACACTGGCACTAAGCATACAGTCTAATTTACAGTTGTTCACACACAGAAACAAGGCAAATTAAAAGCAAGCAGTTATGAAAAAGAGGATTGGTGTTCCACTCTGTATGATTTTCCCTCATTACTTGCACACTCTCCAGAGTTTATGGTCCAAAAGATAACTAATTTTTTGAATACACTCCTTGTCACTAAAACTATGCTTAGAACATAATTTTGATAAAATACTGCACAATAAACTTTGCTGTAATTAGCCTCTGTGAACTCTGGGCTTTTTTTTTTTTACTTTTTTTTTTTTCAGTTTTAGTTAAGTATTTGTTTTCTGGCTGCTCATCTGACCATGTAGTAAATTCAGCTGGTAGCTGGTGTTTTGATGGTTCATCTGCAGTGTGGATTTTTGACAGTATGAGAATTAGATAAGAGGTTGTTTTTCCAGTACTGAAACAAGAATGGCACCTGCTGAGGCATCCATGCCAGAGGGGTGTGCTCATCAGCAGCAATTCTTGAATAAAAATGGGTAAGAAAAGAAACCACTACTTTTGTGATGACATTTGCTTTGACTGATCAGCAGAATTTGAACCTGTGACCTTCAGAGTCATAACATAGTCTACTTAAGTTATGTCATTAACTGGCAGAGGGAAGGTGTTACACTTTAAAGAGACTGGCAAAGTCCACACTTGTTTTATAAACCTATCAAACCAGAATATTGGGACATCATAAAAAGACACTGACAATTTCATTAAAGTGCTGCTTTATGTTTGGACAATGAGAGTTTTAATGTATCTCAGGTTTGAGGAGAAAGAATGAGGTTTTCTAATAGGGAATAAAGGATACTCTTTTCCTTATATGGTCCCATTGCTGAAGGAAAAGAGTGTTTGGCTTAAAGGAATCCTTGACTGAGTCTGAGGGAAAGCCTGTATTATGCAAGACTTGCAGGGAATGCAGAATTCCCACAAAGCAGCACCCAGAATCCCTTCCATTCTGATGACTTGCTGCAATCCTCTGGTCATTATAATGAATAAATGAAAGACAAGCAGGCAAATGCTCAAGAAAAAAACCCACAAAATTGCAGTGATTATTTGCTCTCTTTCTCTTAAACTAGGAGATTAAGACTCTCTGCAACTGCAGGCTGCAGACATCAAAGGGGAAAAAACCCTACTGATTACTTCTATCAAACTTAGGCAATATTTATTTAAATCCCCCTTAGGAATCAATGTGTAGTGCTGTAAAGTCCCAGGAAACAAAAAAAAACCCGGAATTACAGCAGAAGCAATGGAGACGAAAATGAGGTTGCATTCCATTTCAGTTATCATTAATGAACGACAGTACTCAAATGTGTTCTCTGATAAAGGCTTTTTTGGCCAGAGCAGAGCTCAAAAGGGAAGCAAAGAACATGCTTCTCTTAGGTACATTGCATCTCTGTGCACAGTGGGGATTGAATTGGAGGAAATGCATAACCTAGCCAGCTCGTGATAACAGCTTCCACCTAATCCCCAACCAACCATCCCCAGCCTCCAAGCCCTCACTGGGGAGTTTGGAAGCTGACTGATAGGTTTGCAGGAACTGCCTCCTATATCTTTCTGAACATTTTAGAGGGATTCTGGCTGCTGTTTCCCTGAAGAGGCTCTTGAGCTTTTCCTCTAATTGTTTGACAGTTCACTTAAAAAAACAAACAAACAAACAAAAAAAAACCCAAACCAAAAGCAGCACATGTCCAAAGGACAGCATTGCACCTGCAGTACAGGTGGATTAACATTGGAAGCTACAGGCAAATGTGTCAATTGAAAGTTCTCAAGAAAACAGTTCATAAACCACAACAGCTGATAACAAATGCAGAACAACATAGCCATATAAAGAAGAAGGTTGGCTGACATCATTGCCAGAAAACCGTCCTCATTGATGGAGTCTGCCAACAGCAGGTGATATAAGAGCTGGCAGTGAGTGAAGCAGTGAATGTGATGTCTGGCAGTATCTCTTGAGAGATGTTCACAGCACAGCAGCTGGAGACTTAAAGATCACCATTAAAAAGAGATGGCTGAGGATAAACCTGAGCAGTCTGACTCCTGTGGCCAACAGGAAATATCTGCTGTGTGTTTTGTTTCTCTGTGGTATGCCTCTGGCTTGGGTTGGATTGACCATTATAAGTCATGGACAATGACCCTTCATTTGCTTGCTCTATCCCTCAGTGCCCCCATAGAAAGGTTACGTGAAGTAAAGTGGGGATAACAAAATGTGCCTGTGTCCCAAGTGATTGCAGTGCATGGTCAGTCATGTAAGTGCAAATGCATGGCCATGTCCACTAAGAACTGTAGCAGGTGCAGGGTGAAAGCACAACACTCTCTGCCATCCCTGGTGTGACCTGCAGGTGGGCAGCTGCTCAGGGACCTGGAGGATGTCACAGCTGCTCACGGATAAGAGAGCCTCACTCGGTGGTTCCCTGACGGCAGTAACCCAGCTGTGTTGCAAAGACACATCCTCAGCCTTGGGCAAACTCCATCCCTTCCTGTTGCCCGGTGTGTGCAGCTGCCTGAAACCTTGGAGTTTGTCTCTGCCAGGACACCATTCAGACTAGCATATCTACATCTGCCTGGAGGAGCCCGCTGTGATCCTTTCTGCTTCTTGGCATGTGCCCTGTCTTGTACAGTGCTTGGCAGCTTTCCTGGCTGTTCCTGACTGCCCTGTCCCGTGAACAGCGTGGGGAGAAGCTGCCCTTCACAGCAGTCCCACACAGCATGGACAGAGCCTGGCTCCAGCCAAACTGCTTGGAGTGCTCCATTAGGAGAACTGAGATTTGGGGGTGGTGCACAAACACATCTTAAATGGATGTTTGAACCTTTGTCACACATTCAGGTATTGTCAGACTGTTTCTCCTGAAGCAGGGTTTTTACTCTCAGCCTGGTATGTAATTCTGGTCTTATTGTCAAACAGAATTGAAAATGAAACAAATATTTAGAAGGCTAAAGGGGAAGTAGAAAATGTCTTGATAATTAAATGGACTGAAGGATAAGGCCTCTCCATCAGTGACTGAGCCAACATATCCTTAAGATTAGTGCTTTAAAAACCTGATGGATTTTGTGAGATGAGATCATGGCTTCTACCTTATTTAAGAAAGCACATTGACATACTGAAAAAACAGCAAAGGCCAAACTAACGTGCATTGCTTGCCAAGAGCAGCACAAGCCAGACGGATAACCGGTGTGCTGCAATTCGAATGGCAGCCTGGGTAAAGTTCAGCAGCTGGGCAGGAAGAGGGAAACCATGGACAAATGCTTGCCAAGCACATGCTCAACAACTGCTGCATGTCTTCCACAGCAAAACCATGCATTTCTGTGCTCCTTCCCTGGTAAGCTGCCATGGCAGCAGCCATGGCTGAAGAAGGGGCTGTTGCTATTAGGCTCCAGTGTGTGGTAACTGCATTTGTGTCAATAAAATGGCCCATTACTCTACAATGATACAGCTCTAGATTACAAATAATTTAGATAACACAGTAATTATGACCTGTAAATATATAATCTAGGCAGAAGATTAATTCTTTCTAGATGAGAAAGTTCCCTTTGGACTGAGCCACGTTGCCAGTTCGCTGGAGCTGGAACATCTCCTGGGTGCATGAGTGTTTCTCTGCCCTTCTGAAGGACCTTCAGTCCTCTTGTCTGTTGAATTAGCATCCTTCAGTGGCACATAGTTCTCTTTGAAATGTAGTTGATAAGTAATCAAGAAAAAATATATGCTGCAGACAGAACATTATCTGAGGAGTTTATTCTGCAGATAGGAGTATCTTAGGAGAGACCTTCACATGAAAAATTTCAAGTCCATTACACACTTTCAAGTAGTCCAGGATTGTGCAAGCAAATAAGGATCTCATCAGTTTAATCTGTTTTTGTAAAATAATTTAGCTTGGGGTACAGCAGGAGGAACATGTGAACTGCCTGTAAACACTTCAACCATCATGAAGGATTCCTTTTCTGAGAGGAAATCTCATTGTACCTGGTGTAGGTATGCATGCTACATAAAAGTCCTCTCAAAAACCCATCTACCAGGGAGCAAAATGTTCTCTAGCAGCAAAAAACCCACTCTTGTGCCAACTTCAGAAATTCCCATGCATCATTGCAGAAGAACTTTCACATTATAAAAACCTTTTAAAGCCAGCTGAAATGAAGAACAGGATAGAGAAAAATATAGATTCCTTTATGATGTCTGTCTGTAAAGCAGTGCCCAGGACTCATCCAGTATCCAATATGTGGTATGGGCCATGTTATCTCTGAGAGGTCATTACAGAAGTGAAGGAGTTTGTACTTGGGTGATGGGACTGAGCAAAGACTCAGAAAATCTTTCATATGTCAGAGAAATTGAAAAGATTTGATTAATTGGCCCTAGAGAATAATAAGAAGGGACATAATACAAGTCTGTAGAAAAATGAAAGACCTAGAGATGATAGATAGGGAACATGCAATAGGTGGAGAGGTAGCAAACTCAAAACTGGCAAAAGACTTATTTTTTTCTCACCAAGTGTAACCGGGCTGTGGAATCAAAGTAGTTAAGAACCTGCAGAAAATGAAAAAGGAATACTTATTTTAATAAGTGTCAGGAATATATTTTGTTGGCATTGCATTGCACCTACTGCCTAACAGATTAAAAAAGTCTGCAAAGATATATTGCAAACACTAAGTCCTACTTTGCATGAATGTGTTTGCAGTCTTTGGGGTTTAATAACTTTATAGTAATTTTCATTGTTATAAGGAAGAAATTTCTTTTGATGAGGATAAGAAAATATGGTTAAGAGGAGTACTCATGCACACTTAGTGGCATAGCACAAGTTCCTCACTGGATCTGAAGTCAATTTATTTTGATGCTCTGTCAATGCACAGCAATTCTCTTAGAGAGGTGTTATTCCTTCAAAAATTGATTTGTTTCTGACTGCTCACTGAATAAAAGTATGCAGAAAAAGGGAGCATTCACTCTGCAGAAGAAAAAAAAAAAGAAACAAAGACAGGTAAAAGTGACCTTGGAAAACATTCTCTGTGCCTTTTTTTTTTTTCTTATCTTTTTAATTAAACGCATAACACTAAATTATGATCTTACCCTTGATCAGTGGACTGTAGCATTCTGATGGCACTTTCAGATAGCAGGATATGTCACACAGTATAGGAGAAAAAATATGTTATTTTCTGACTTTTACAGATTAGAGGCTGAGGCAGAGATTTATTGAACAGCTGAAGCCTGTGTTTGAGACAAGAGCTGAACTTGGATCTCTAGAGCCACATTAACCATAAGAGCAACATTCATAACCTTAAACTGTGTTGTCAAATTGTGTCACAAATTGTGATGACAAAACAATAGCAGCTAAACAGAAGACTTAATTCCAATTCTCTAGAGAGCAATATTAAGGTATCATTTTCCATATTACTCCAGTAGGTCCCAGAGACCCTGCCTTTGGCTGAGGACTCTGTTCTGTCGGACACTATATAAACTTAGCAAAAGGGGTGCTTGGGCAACCAAATGACAAAATAGAAGTGGAAGTGGGGAACAAGAGCCTTTTCAGATTTAATCCTATGCATTAAGGTTTTTTTTCCTTAGTAGCTATGTGAGCTACTTAGCCAAGTAGCTAATGACTGCCTGTAGCCTGTACACAGAGAAGTTCTTTGGTGTATTATTCCTTATTTTGTTTTTACACTCTACTTGAAATCCTGCTGCTTTGAAAAGTTTGAAATTCCTTCCTCTGCTCTCTGGCATTTTAAACTTCACATGATAAAAAAAGATTGAATCATGTTGTGCTTGTGTGTGAACAAAAAATTACCTAGCATTTTTTCAAATAGAACTTGTCCTTGACCCTCCTTATACAAAGGCATGTACTGATTGGACAAGAGGCAATGGTTTCATAAAGGTTTAGATTAGATATTAGGAAGAAATCCTTTACTGTGAGGGTGGTGAGGCACTGGAGCAGGTTGCCTGGAGAAATTGTGGATGTCCCATTCTTGGAAGTGTTCAAGCCCACGTTGGATGGAGCTCTGAGTAATCCGATCTATGGAAATGTGTCCCAGTCCACAGCAGGGAGATTGGAACTAGATGATGCTTAAGGTGTCTTCCAATCCAGCCCACTCTATGATTCCATGATTGTAGTTTTTTGTGGTTTAAAGACCAGGGAGTAGTGTAGTCTCTTCTGTAAAATTGGTGTGCTTCTTTCAGTTAAAACAAAGACTGACAGTCATAAAGGCATTATATAAGCAATGTTTGCATAGTTTTACTGTGCCTGTGTCAGATATTTTGTCCTGTTTGGGAAAAATACCCATGCTTTAATGAAGATCTAGAAAAGATTGTTGCAGATTTGAGATGGTGTTTATGCTTTAACAGACAGCCCTTAGGTAAAAAATTAGATTAAAGCATTGCATTTTCTTAATCTGATGGCTTTTGTATACTATAACATATTGTCAGCCTCAGAACAGCAGGAACTTTCCACCCCTAGCCCTCATGCAGCCTGGCTAATGGAGAAATTGCTCCTGGGTGGGTGAAAAATTTAAGTGAGGTCATTGCAGGCTCTTGAAGAGTGATACACTACCAGCAATACAAAATGAAAATTCATCTCATGTTGTGAAACATATTGAACTGCTAAAATAAACAAAGTGCTGGTAGGGAATGTTCTTTGAAATTATCTGTAGATTGAATCTGCTTGGACTTTTGACACCTACTCAGCAATGTCTCTTGGCACATAAGAAACATCTTATCAAAATGCTGAAGATGTTTAGTCAATTCCCTCATAAATGTCTTTATTTCCCAAATTCTTTCCCTCCTTCTTTTTTATTTAGTGTTTAGATTCTTAGTTATAGTCGTGTAATAACCAGGAGGTGAAGGAGATACAACTCGGGACCTTGAGAAGTACTTACCTCTCTCAGGGTAAAGGTTTTTCATGTAAATAGTCTACCACTACATTTTATACCTTCACTATATTAATTTCACTTGTAATTGTGGTAATGGTATGTTCATTTCTTTTACACAGGTAGGACCTCTGGTTTTGCCAAGTGGTGGGCAAATTGGTCATTTTTAAGGAGCAGTATACTCGTGCATGACATGTACATACATTAGTGTGGTATTGAAGTACTTGGTGTGACAACAGTACATGCTTGTGCTTTCCTTACAGTAAGTTTGGAAGCTAAAAGTAGTGCAAGAAACAAGCCAAAACTAAAACCAAACTAAAACAAGGGTGGCACATCCCACAGGTACAAGAGGCCTAAATAAAGTCCTCTGTGTGGGAACAAGTAAGTAGCACACATACAAATGAGGCTCTATAAACTTATGCCTACAAATAGTACATAACCTCAGCTGCAAACAGATGACTTCTTCCAGAACATAGATTTATCACCTACTTTATCATAAGCAATCTGCTTTATCAATTGCAATTCAGCACCCTCACAAAATGCAATCCTACATTCTCTGCAAATGTCCTAACTGTCTCACTTTAGGATCTTATTTCTGCAAGCATTTGCTTCATGTATTCTTTAAAGCCTAACACTGACCCTCCCTACCCTGTCCTTGAACTACTTCAAGACAAAACAACAGAAAACTTAATTCTAAACAAAAGATAGTACAACTCAAGTACACAAAATATTTTGAAAGTAAAAAGAAAACAGAGATATATCTTTACTGGCTGCATAATCCCAGCAGGAAAGCTAAATTTGGCTTTTAACAGAATAGCCAAAATATTTGTATTTCAATCTGAAGGTGTGAACATGCAGATATATTTCCAAGGATGAAAGTAAGTCTGTAAATTTTGAGCTCCTGGGACCTGCTTAAAAAAAACAGTCAGAAAATTCTTCTTAAAAGTTCTTTCTGCTAAACAAGAGTAAAGCAAGGACATTATGAAGGTTATAAAGGAAAGCATTCCTTTTCCATAACTGGTAAACTTACTGTCATAGAGGAGGTCTGCTCCAGAAAAGATTTAACAGCAGTCAAGAGCATACTTCTTGCTGTGAATAATTATAACACTAGACTTCAGCTAAAATCTAACAATGTTTTACATTTCACTGTATGTCACATGTGAGTTTTGCTGCCTTCCCATGCTGCAGAATTAGAGTACAAACCCTTTTCGTGCAACAGGCTTGAAGCAACAAAAACAAGACTTAAAAGTAAGTGAACAGCTTTATGTGAGGCTTCATTCTCTAGCCCAGGCAGCTTTATTGCAATCAGGCATTATACATAAACCTTATTCTCTTATTCTCCCTAGACAGGTTTTGTTGCAGTTTGTAGCCAGAAGGAGAGATACTGCACTACAGCACAGTGGAAGATGAAATGAAGGAAAATAGCACTCAGAGGAATTTTATTGAATTCCACTCTATATTCCCTGTCCTTAAAGAACATGGTGTTATTTCCAGACCTGATCTCATCAGGAGAGACTTTGGCCAAAGAACCCCTAAAGACAAGAAGATTTTGGCCTCTGTCTTCAGAATAATGGTGCAGTGAGCTTTCTTCTGTGTAGAGGGCATTGCCTTTTTTTCCCGAGGTATGACTCATATAGTTTCCAACACAAGAATAAAGTCTCAGACTTTTTCCCCATTAACGTATGGGGCATTGAGATTTTAAAAACAAAGCCAGAAGTGGTCTCTGTGTAAAAACAATCCTTGCCAGAAGGGGTTCAAGCAGCGTAAGTATTTTTATTTTATCATAATTCTTCTCTCTACTCCATTCTGGTCAGGTTCCCCACAACTGTTCTTATTGTAATATGTTCCTGTTCCTCTACATTTTCCTCTTGCTGTAATAGATTTTTCCCTCTTCCTCTTTCTTTCCCTAACAGAGCAGGGACTTGCTGGCATTTTACTTTGTATGAAACTTCTGAATATACCTTATTTGCAAAGGTTCCTCTTTAGCAGAGAGAGGGAAGTCAACTTTCCTTGTTATAGTTTCCATTAATTGTGCTTCAGCGAGTCACAGGAAGGCTCAGGATGTGGACAAAGTTGATTCTATAAATCACCAATAATGGAGATGAAGCCTTCTTCTGGAGTCCTCTAGATGGAAGTGAGTACAGCAGTAAAATACCATATTTGCAAGAAAAATCATGTAACAATAACTTGGTGAGGTTTCACATTACTGCTGTAACTTGGAGATGAGCACTCAGGTGCATCAAGAGTTTTAATAGTGTATGTGTAGGTGGCAAATTATCCATTAAGAACCTAGTGATTGTAGATAATGCTCATTTGATATTCCCAAAGATAATGTAAGCCTTTGTGCACGTGTCATCTCATGCGCCATGCTCATGACATCTAGCAGGAATATTGAAATTAGAGTTACTGGCCACTTCTCTGAGGATAAGCATTCTTCGTCCTGCAAGCAGTATGAACTCCTATGGAGCCAGGGAATAAAGAGTTTTGATTAAAGGCACAATGACACAGAATAAGCTAAATTTCATGTCAATGGCTTGTATCAGTCTACCACACAACATTTCCTTGTTCCACCTCAAACTCACTGGAATCACTCTGGTGTGTGATGAATCAGAACCTCTCTACCTGCAAATATTTGGTACAAAATTATGAAATATCTCTTAATGCAGCATTTGGATTCCTGCACTCCCTGCTCCATCCAGCAGATACCAAAAATGGTCTCTCTCCTGCTATCTCAATCCTTAGAGAAATTCTATCATTTCATTCTAAGCAAAAGAACTCAGACAGAAATGGTTTACAACAAAGATGTAAGTAAAAACTTTCATGCTTATTCCAGTCTGGCTGTTTTTCTAGCAGCACTTCTTTAAAGTAATCCTGCAATGGGATATTAGAGCTCTTGCTTTTCATCGACAGCTGGGTAGTGACTTGTATTAATAGAAAATAAACAGCCATGAGCTCTCATTAAAGGTAAATTTTCTCCTGCCCTTTTCAAACACCCCCAAGCCTCAGATAGCACTGTATTTGTCCCTTCACTGATTTGAGAAGTATAGCATATATTCTCAGAATATATATATATTTAGAAAATAAAAATAAAAACTTTTGTCTATTTTTAAGTAGCAGAACTAAAAATCTGTCAGCAGACCACCTTTCATAGTACAGAAAGTGATTTCTTATCTTAAAAGAAAGACAACTATAAACACCTTTTGAAAAATTGTAACGTTGTCTAGTTTTCTAAGCATTTTCATTCTGAACATTTTATACATGGAGAAGCAAATTCATGCTTCCGAATAGTCATACAACATTCTGGAAGAAAGTCAAGACATTTTGTTTGGCTTTTCCTATTTCTTTCTTTATGGTGGGCGACCCTGAAATATGTTAATCTGATCCATAACCACCATGCCCTTGAAAGCACCAGAGGATCCCTAGGATCTCAGTAGTTCAAAATCCATGTTTGCAACATGCACAGCAAATCCAGTGAAGTGACTTACTGAATATAATGAACTTCAGAGATTTGCCAAGCCCTTTGTGCTAGGTGTTTGGCAGGTTTTATTCTTGATCTCCTGCTAGAGACCTTGGTGTGTTTATTGATCTTTGCCACCCAGAGGTCAAATTACATCTATGTAGAGCTGCACTTTCCAGCCACTCAGAAATTACAGCTGAGGAAACACAGCAGGACACAGTCCCTCAGCTGTGTTTGCCACCAAGAGCTTGTGAGCTCCAGGCTCCTGACCACCAGCTGCACAACTTCCAAGTGGAGAATGAGCCATTCTTCAAATGGGCTGCATTGGGGAATCTTTGCTTTCCATGTGCGCCTCTATTATAATCAGACAATAGTATTCAGCCTGGCAGTTGCTTCCTTCTCTGAAGAGTTGTGACTGGCCAAAAATCGAGGGTTTTTTTCATGTATCACTCTTAGCTGCATGTTCTAGCTGCCTGAAAACAGTCCTGAAAATCCCTCTCAGAGCACGTCCCATTTTCCTGTCCTTATCCTCCTGTCAGAAGTGACTTTCCATCCCATTCAGAGAGCTTAGCTTTGACCACAGTAGTCATGCAGGTCAGCCCAAGCAATGGGCACTTCTGGATGGGGATAGGCTGAGGGAGAGGCCACTTCCTCTCTTTGGAAAAAGTCTTTAATGGTAACTGATCACTTCAGAAAAGGTGTAAAAATGGTGGCCTAGGATGTGAAACAATCTCTTAATGAGAAAGTGAAGAGCATCTGCATGTATTTTTGAACAAGGCTTTAACAACCTATTTTATACTAGTGGGGGTTTTGCCTGTGCTTGCAGATATGCAAATCAAGACCAAAGCGCTCACATAGACCAAAATTACAAACCAATGCATATATTATTTCACTGCATCATTAATAGTCAAACAGCTATTTATTAATAGACTAAATTGCAGATATCTTTTGAGCATTATTTTAAAGAAGTTCCATAATTCAGAAATTTCACATCTTACTAAGTCATTGAGAATTTCCTCAAAATGGAAAAGTAGAAAAAAATGTTACCTTTTTTTTCTAAACAAGACCTTTTTTTAGTTACTAAAATGTGCTTTGGCAATTTTACAATGAAAAAGCTTTGGGGTTTTTTAATTGTTTCAATTTCATGTGCAGTTTTTATTGCACCTCTAACTGGACTTTATTTGTTTACACTAATCACTTTTAAAATATCACCTTGGGATGCAAATGCTCTTTTCTAGTCTCTGCATGGTCAAATACTTTTGTATCGTAAACTTTGTGGAGGCAGTCTGATGATTAAATAGATTTAAAGAAAGTGCATGCACCTGGCTGTATACAATAAGGAGGTGATTGAATTGTGTTGGTGGTGTAAACTCATAAGGGAGGTGATAATGTGCCTTAGAGCATTATATTCTCCACTGACTGTCTGTGTTTTATTTCACCTGCAAACAAGTAAACACAGCAGGAAATACATCTTGCCCAGCTGAACACCTTGCCAGGCTTAGTTTGTGAAATATGCAGTGCTCCTACACCGACTGTGCTGCTCACACGCTGCCAGGAGTGATATGCTATCTCTAAAGGACAGCTTATTTGGAACCCTGGAGCCCCTCCTGGCCTACTTGATCTGCAGAAAAAAGACCCTCAAGAAAAGGAGTCGCCTCTTTGGATGGTCCCCTGCATTCCTATCTTCAGAGCTGAAGTCGCTGAGAAAAGGTAAAGCCAGCATCTCCTGCAGGCTCTGATCCAGAGGGCACTTCTGCCCCGCACCTTGGGGGTGGGCTGCGAGGGGCTGATCAGCAATCACCTCCTAATAGAGGTGAACACATGAGGTCAGGTGTGTGAGGAACCAACCAGAGCCTTCATCTCAAGGCAGAGCCAAATTTGTTGGAAAATACTTCAAAATATGCCACTTAGGAAAAAAAAAATCAATCTTATGTTGGGCAGTTTCTTTTCCTCTGACTCAGTGTTTTCTGAACGAAAAAGACAAATTGCTTTTGGATTTTCTTTGCTTCATTTTAAGGAAGAACAGAACAAAAAAAAATGCAAAGTGAACAAGACACTGACTTCCCTTGGGAGATTTTTTTTTCAATTCTTCAGGTCAATGTGGTTAAGTGACATTTCACTAGAAATCCAGACTTTAGATTTGCATCTATTTGAAGTGAAACTGCAAATCCAGCCACTACTGATGAGAACTGTAATGCTGATTGTTCTTATTCTATCTACATCCTCTATGGGAATGACATCACTGAGTACCTAAAAGATCTTACATCAACAAAAAATTGCATTCTACTTGTACTGTAAAAATAGAGCATAATTTTTTCTGTAGTCTCTAAAGAGAAATTGATTTTTTGTGCCTTCTGTGAATGCTGCAATGCTATTTTAGTGTAATGCTTTTATGTCTATGGCAGCCAATTGCTTTGACCCTGAAATCTTTCTTGCAGTACTGCTGACTTGCTGAATCACAGTTCATTCATATCCTCTTGCCACAGAATAATGTGCTGAACACAAAACTTGCCATAATAGCAATGTAAAAAATGCCACGAGATAACACAAAAGTAAATATAAAAGAAAAATGGAAAATACATAAAATAATAATAAAAGACCCATGAAGTTGAAGCAAATGTAAATGGCAGTGTTACTTTACATGCCACAATTTTAAGTATTGGTCTTTATCCCTGAAGGACTCATATGAGATCTTTATCTGGCTTACTCTGGTATTTCAGTGATGGTAAGAACACTAAAGACAGGGAATTCATGTCTGATTCTTGTGTCACCTTTTATTACTCCCATAGGACATTAAAACTTGAGAATAGTATAAAATGGTTATGGAGTGATGGAGGTTCCTGAATTTCTCCTAATTCCACTGTTAGAGATGTAATTTCTGCATGACTGTGACTAGATCTCTAAGATATCCAGAGGCACATTATGGGTTATAACATTAAAGTTCTTGAAGTAAATGTTCTTGAACATTAAAGTATCAGAAATTCTCTTTCCTGAAAAGAAAAAACTTTAAAATCAAACGAAGCAGTTTGGACTTAATGCCTGGTTGGAAGCCCATGCCCACAGATTAATCTCTTTTTCCTTTTCTTTCTGAGCACATCTGCCACCCTGACCTCGCTGCTCTTCCACCAGCATCCAACACGATTGATATCTGGGGTCACACAACAGGAGAGGAGATTTCTCCTGCTGCAATTTAACACCAAAGGCACCCCTCAATCATGTCTTGATTTGTTGTGCCTGGGATTCACCTGACCTCTGACCAAGTGGACCTGTACACTCATTCCTGCCTTGTGCTCAGAGGCACACTACCGGGAATTCAAGAGATATCCATGTACTCCCTTTCTTTCCTCTGTCACCTGACTGAGTCATCCTGACCTGCTTGCTTAGAGAACATTGAATACAGCACAGATCTGACCGTTTGTTGACCTCCACCCAGGTGGAGATTAATCCTCTCTGAATCAATGGATACATAATCGTAGAAAGAACAACTCGTAATCTTCAGTTAGCTACTTTAAAAAAGCAGTCCAGAGGAAGGTCCTGCCCTGCCTTGAGAAAGCAGGACAGTGTGCAGCCAGAGCACTCTGGAGGCAGCCACCTTCAGTTCCCAGCTGTCCCTCAAAGAGGCAGAGAGTGAAAGCTCTCTTCCTGGCAGGTTGCAGCCCCCTTCACTCTCTGGTCTGGCAATGAGGGAGCGAGGTGGAAGGGCAGCTGGGGAAAGAAGCTGGGAACACTGAGGTACACCCTGACTTCCACAGTCCCAAATTCCTACCCTACATCCCTTCCCTTCTGCACATTTTTTCCTGAGTTACTTGACCTTCTCCACACAGAGAGAGAGGAGTCTGAGTACTTAAACAAGGACTTTGAATCCCTGCTAAACTCTCTGGGGCTTGTGACACCAAAATCTTGTTGAGTATCTAGGCATCAGTTTCTGTGCACTTTTCTGCCAGTGACAGCTATAAGCAGGCTCCTGCACAACGTGGCCATGCTATCTTGCTGTCCACTGCAAAATTCATCATGGACAGTAAGACCAACAAGGGCATGAGTGTGCTTAGATATCTCCCTGTCCCAGCAATGAGAATTTTCTTAAAGCCTTGCACCAGTCAGATCTTCAAACCATAATGGACATCTCATTGCTTTTTATTTCTTCCTGCCATATGGTTCGTCTAGAAGCAGCGTTTACTAATGATACTGCAATGAATACAGCCTGGAAGTAGAGAAGCATGAAACTCAGGCAGAAATAAAGAGGAGAGATTTTTTTTTCAGCCACCACTGAAGCAGAGGCTTTTTTGGTTTCCAAAGGATTCTGGTCTTCAAGACCCTAAATGAATCTTTATTGACATATTTTACAGCTGAAGGAAGACTGCTGGTACTAATAAAAATTAAAAACCTCTGTTCAAAACCGGAATTCCCCTTTTAAGAAATATCATTGAAAGATAGGAAAGGACTTTGTCTGTTTATCCAGCCACAAGTGCTTTATCCCATTAACTCCAGTATCAGCCTTACTTTCTTTTCCCTGTTGGACTCCTCTGGGACGCTCAGATTCCTCCTGGCAACACCCATAGTGACACATTTGCCCCAGCAGCTGCTTTGCTTCAGTGACCGGGCCACACCAGGGCATGTACTGGGCGTACAGACCACATGAAACACCTTAGGGCACCTGCCAGGCACAGCAGGATTATGGGGTGAGGCCTCTCCACTGCACTCCTGAGCAGCTTAATAAGGGAGGAAATTAGGGACCTGCACCTTATTTACAGATGAACAGGAAAGTGGGGGTGTGAGGTGCAGTTGTCCAAGGGCTGCTCCGTTACCTGGAGTGTAGTTATGATGCAATAACTTTGTGTAGGTGCGCTATTGAGTAGGGCTTGGGTACACAGCTAGTTACTTAAGGGTGCAATGAGACCATTTAAGTCAGATTCTTGCCAAAAGCAGCACTTTTACTCGACCATTTGTAAACAGGAACTTACAGCCATCGAAATCCTTCTATATCTAGAGAAAGTGCCTTACAGGCTCACAAGCTGTGTCACATGGCCTGCACTGCTCCTGCTTTTGAAATTGGTGGGATTGGAATGGCAGTCTGCCATGTTCTCAATGCTCAGCAACCAAAATAGTAGATAAAACTTCCCCAGATGTCTGACACTGCATTCAAGAGTGTAGCATAAAACAATTGAGTTTGTGATGTTATTTCTACTCAGCTTCTTATGTTCTAAAAAATTACACCATATCTAGCATCAGAACAATTTTTAAAGATCTTACATAGTTTTCAGGCACTGCTCCTATCAGTTTCCATGAAACTTGGGATTCTGGCTTTCTCTTGCACATCCCACGTTCCCAGATGCAAGATGCATTTCTAGACAGTTATGTTCAATATCTTACCTGATCTGTAGGATAATATTTTTATTTTTGTAAGAGAAAGAAACAGAAGGCAAAGTATAAAGGAGAGCAATGCATTAATCTAGGATTTACTGTCACAACAAGTAAGCAGTGTTATTTTAGGAAGCTCTTCAGAAACAGGATTCCCTTTGTCTGTTAAGTCATCGAAAAGAAAGCATTAGCCAACCCCTCCCTCAGTGTGGTGGTCACACTGGGCAATCTTCTTCTCTGCACACACATGGCAGCAGTGACCCTGACCTGCAATGAAAGCCACCCCAATGTTTGGGGGCATACCTGGCTATAAATGACTCACTAATCCTTTAATATTTCCGTTCACAATGAGGATCAAGTCTAAATGACAATGACATGATCCTTTTGTGAAATGAAAGGGATGAGTCCTTCTTGTCTGCACCTCACTGCCCTTGTTACTGTTCTTATATTCTAAATAAGATGGTGGCTGTAGTTAAGCAAAGCAAGGAATAGCAACCCTTTAATTTGTTCCAGACATGTCTGATGAGACAATACCTCTCACCACATGATCTTGCCTCTGTAACAGCTAATGTCAGCATATTGATCAGCTGAGGTGGCTGAAGCAAAATCAGGTTTCTACCACACATGGAAAATCTGACCACGAGGTTTACAGAGGAACTGGGCTGGGCCCTGCAGGGCATAGTCAGAGCTGAGTTATCTATGGAAATGCAGCACTGTCCCCCCATCCCAAGCAGGAGGTCTGTGGCTGACATCTGCTTGCTATGGAACAATGGAAACATTCTAGCTTGGCTGCACTGCTGAGGAAAATAAAACAGATGAAGCTGTGCATAGGTCCTGTCAAAAACACTGCTATGAGAGTCTTAGTCTGCCTGACCTGCCTGACCACAGTCCGACATAAATAACAGATAAGTGTGAAGGGAAAAGAGATCCTGGTCATCTAATAAGGATGACCACACACATGAAATCAAACAGACCCAGACTGGGATTTAACCATGTTACCAAAGCAATCTGCAGCTTGTAAACATCTGAAAATAAATGTACATAGGGTTCGTGTTGACTTCTGCCGATCTGTCAAGAAACCCCTGAAGAGGAGAGCCAGCCTGGAGGAGCCCAGCAGGGTGGCAGGCACTATCTTCCCTGGCAGCAATCCACAGAGGAGGGCTCTTTCAGGGCTGCCAAAGGATGTGCTGATTCAGGGACACCCCTCAGCCCTGCCATCCTGCCCATTGGTGGGGATGCTGTGTGGCAGAAATCTCAGAGAAGATCTAACACCATGGTACTACTTCTGTAAGCAGTGACTATGCCTTGACTGCATGAGGGTGAGATTAGCTCTATCTCTCTACCCTGCTATTAGTGCATGTGACACCAGACCTGAAGCATACTGTAGCAATGTGTTAAGACTCCGTAAGTACTTCACTGAGTGACTCAAACATAGCTGGTGTACATTCAATGCATTTCAGAAGAGAGGCTCATCCCTTCCGAGGTTTATTTACTGCCATTTTTAGTTTATGATGTAGGAATTCAAGGGCAGTCTGTCATCAGATCATGAAGAAAATCTCTTAATGCTTTATAGGTAAAAGACAGGTTGAGGTTTTTCTTTTTAAATGTAATTGGTTTTATTACCAATTAGCATGTTCCTGTTTGTCAGACTTTTGGTTGCAGTTCTAGGGTATGTTTATACAAAGTCATGTTACCACGTCTAATTTGATGGTCTCAATAAATACTATTATTTTGCTAATTCATTATGACTCTATAGGGCTTGTGACTTGGGAGTACTTCAGCAGTTCCACCCTTTAGTCATGTCAACACTGCTTGAAAGATCTAAAATACTTAGATTTAGACCAAAGCTCACAGCTGAGATCTTGTTGGACATTACTGAGTTTAGTTTGTGTTCAGAGCCAGAATTAAGAGATATTTGACATTACAAAATATTTCAAAGTATTCATTCCTAATAGGAGTAAATAAAATAATAAAGTCAATAAAGAATAATACATTTCCATTGCAATCTATATTTATACAACAACTTGTAATCTAAAGACTAGCCCTAGGATGCAGAGTGCTATGACTAAACAATTAAGAATTGCTCTTCCCACAATCTCAGCACAGCCACCTGTGCAGCGGAGAAACAGACCTTTACCAGCATGCCAGAGTGCTCTGTGTTTGAATGTAAACTATGGTGTCTCTGAAAATGTGGATGAATACAAAGACAAAAGGAAACTAATAACCCTAAATAGAATTTGGCCAGGAAATTATGCTGACTCTCCCACAAATTATATTGTCTCCAAACTTCCTACAAAAGATTAAAATCTAGTGTCTTGGAAGACATTGTCTACTTTTAATTGTCATGATATGCCTTTATTGATCAGAGAAGTTGACATTTGAGAGGACTGTCCAACACAGGGCAAAATAAAAAGAAAAAATAATCCCTGCGGTATCCATTTCTGTTGTGTCTATGCCCTCTGTCTCAAGATTCTACTCCCACTCATTGCAATGGCAAAACCAATTCAGATGACAATGCTGTGGTGTTGAGCATTGAGGTTCCACTTCCCATATTATTCTGTTGGGAGAAGGGGCTGCTAGAATACTTCAGGGATGGGCAAGAACTACAGGTGGCAATGGCAAACACCAAGGCAATTGTGTCACAATTTTTCTTTCAAAAACCATGAATTGCCTGGAAATATACCTTACATAAATTTCAAAGGTGTTTTCAACACAGCACTCTGTTTCCATACACCTGTGCACTTTGGCTTAAATCTTCCAAGCACTGTCATTGCAAGGTGATCTTTATGAACATTAATTCACTAGCTGGATGGCTAATACAGCATTTTGATCTCTGACAGAGTCCATGCTAATCCTGAAAACAGCAACTTGAAAACACTTTTTCCTGATGGCTGTCTATGAATCAATTAAGTGATCCAATTAATTTGTTCCAAAAAGCTTGGCCACTGAGCTGTGAAGCTCTGCCTCCAACATCTGACACACGTGAGATGTTTTAAGGGAAATCCTTTTAATGTGCCAGCCCATATGCAAGTGAATTCACCTTGCAATACATTGAATTTTTAATTAAAATAATTGTGTGCAACCAGAAGGAATTGTTTCATTGAAAAAATGAAGAAATCTTAGCACTTTATACAGTGTTTTCTTTAAGATGATTAACAGAATAATCGCAATTCAATTATTTGGTTTTGTATTCCCAGGTAGATTCTTATTTTAACATAGAAAATTTTACAGATAGAGACACTAAGATCATTTAAGGCAGGAAGATCACTAATCTTAGATTTAGTAGCCCGTTTAGATTACCAGAGAGGAAATGGCTCATCCTTGCTTGTGAGGCTCTAGAAATAGCCCAGACCTGATGTAACTAGTGCTTAAAAATAAAGGCGTTTGCATTGATAGCAGACAAATCAAGTTATTGCAGAGAAAGTGGGAACCCCCCAGGCACAAGCTGCACCTGGCATGACAGAGGGATTCCCTACACACAGGCTGAAAAGAAGACACTATGAGGTGCAGCTTGACTGCTGAAAAACAAGCAATTCAAGAGTAAAAACTAGCTAAATAAAAATTGCATCAACAATAAGAGACCACTTCTGTGAAGAATTTTAGGGGGGAATTACACTGAAATATATGAGTTCCTTGCACACTCACTGCAGAGAGGCTGTTTGCTATTACAAGCCTCTCTCCCAAGGCATCTTCCCCATTACCAGAAAAGTCAGCTATTCACATCATGTCCTTTCACGTCATTTTTAATCTATGATTTAGTTAAGCCAAATATTTAATTAGAGATTTCAATATAAAAGCAATTAGCAAGCTTCCTATGCATAAACCATAATTATGAGGCAGCTTAGTAATAGAAGAATGACTAATAAACAACATTTTGTTGAAATTCTGTTTAGATACTTTTGAGATATGTTTTAAACTGCTGATTTATTTTTGACTCACCAGTCTTGGCTAAAAACAAATTAAATCCTCCCATATCTCATATTTTTGCTTATAATCTTTGCCAGTGTGTTGCTTTGTTATGCTGTGACATCACAATGGAGGAGCTTGTGGCAATGGCATCAGATGCCTATACCATAACAATGCAAATAAATTTCTTGTTAGCAAGAAAGAGTTTCCAGAGTATTAAAATGTAATTGCAGGTTTCAGGACATGGACCCACCCCGGCAGAATCAGGCTGATCCTATGAAAGCTGATGCTTCAGCCAAGGCACTTATTTGTAGCAGGATCCTTCATAAAACCAGAATGAGATAAACAGGAAATGCTCTATAATGTCATCTAAATAATAAGCATCTTCACCAGACTTCTATTCATGTAGGGGTCATCTTGTAATTATTGATTTATGATTATGGGGTTCAGGTGAGAGGTAAGAACCACTTTGTTGACAAGTCAGAGGTAAGAGTTTATGAAGTAAAATGAGGCAAGAGGGATTGAGCTGCTGGAGGTTGGAACAGAAGGAGGAAGAAGCAGGCGAGTGCCATGGGAGTGGCAGCTGGGGCGCAGGACCTATGAGCTGTGCATGCCTGTGGCTTCTTGTGTCGCTGAAATGGTGCAGTGAAGAAGCAGGCAAAGAATTCAGCTCTGCGTCATTTACTTTATATCTGGTGACATCTCAGAAAACTCTCCCCTTGGAAGCAATTTCAAAAAACGCTCACAGCAATATCTTAAGGCAATTACAAATACCAGTTTATGAAGGAGTTAGAATGCACACAGTAATCTTTCAAAAATCAGAGATAAGGAAATAGTGGCTATCTTAATTTCTGCCTCCAGAAATCAGCTTCTCCAACCACTGCACATCTGTCCAGTCTGTTGTGTCTTACCCCCATTTCCATATTCACTTTTGCCAAGGGATAGGAAGGACATGGATCAGCCATGTTGTTCCCATCCCTTCCTAAAGCAGGAAAGTTTCACTTGATTCAGGAATTATTCAATTGCATCCATGCAAGCAGAGGGACTGGAGACTGATGGAGGCTGGGTGCTAATTCCAAGCTTCTCCATGCTTCTGTCCCTCCACCCCTACCTCCCTCTCTCCCTCCCAAAACTCAGGAATCTCCATAAGAATAGGAAAAATGCTCTCCAACAAGGTGGTGAAGTGCACAAGATCATCCCTCTGCCTTTATTGTCATAGACTTCAATAGACCATGGTCATCTTTACACGCCTAGTTTTCCACATGTAATACCTAGTCTCCCAGCTGCCATTATAATGTGGATTTCTAGAGGAGTTATGGACAAAGCCTGGCCTTATGTCTTGTACTGATGCTGTAAAATAAGAAACAGCTGGCTTCTTTTCTTCTTAGATGCTCTTTTTCATCACCTTCACAGAAGGGAGCTATTCAAAACTGGAGGTAAAATTAAGCAAGTATGGGCAGAAGAGTCATTTGTACACCAAATGCCCTTGCATGTAAGGCTTCCTGCATTTGCATGGTGTTCTTGGATGGAGGCTCTGTATGCTGCAGCAGAAAGCAGCCATTTCTTTGGAAAAGCTATGCTTGAACTGAGTAGTGGGTCATTTTATTGCCGTAACATTATTTTCACTTCACTGCTTTAAATAATCTGTAAGACTGATAGAAATTGAAAATAATTACCAAGAATTACTCTGTACAGAACTGGTTGGGGTATGTGTCTATGCCTGGCAGTATACTAAAGCAAGCTTCATTTTGTTTGGAAGCAAGACCAAACATCCTGGAAAAGACAACCCATATTTGCTTTGTGGAACAGGGCTCCTTTCACAGTTCGAGCCAAATCTCACTGAAACCCAGGAACCTTCACACTTGGTGTAACTGGACTCTATGTCAGGGAAAATTGTCATGATTTTCTAATAAAAGATCTAGCTCACTTAGGAATCCCTCCTAAGTTTACCGGGGAGAGGATAAATCATGGAATCTGGATGTGTCCTATAGAACAAATCAGCCTTTCCACCTTCAAAGCTAAATACAAGGCTGACTTCTCTTGATTTGCTGTTTCATAAAGAGTTATAGAAATACAAACTAGAAACAAAGTCTCCAAATGAGAAAAATAGGATTTGTTTTTGAAAACTCTTAGCTTGTAGGAGAGTTAAATCAACTAGTGTGTTAAGCAGTGTCAGACTGTTGGATAGCCAGGCAATCTGACAGGAAACATTTCCGCTTTGGAAGTGTGTATCCCAGTTCAAATGAAAGGGACATATGGGGACTATGACAGACTGAGTACTGTCAGCTGAGAGAGCACACTCAATTAAAAACTCCAGGAGCTAGGAACTAGGAGAAGTTGTATTTAATGAAGAGCGATCTGCTGTCTAATCACTGATTCTGGGAAAGCCCACAACTTCTTCAGGAAAAGAGGAGTACTGATGTAAGGCCAGAAACTGCTTCCACTGATCTTAATGGCAAGACATTTAATTATTTCAGTGAGGAAAGGATTGGGCCCTTAGGTGAAGGCATGAAAATGGATCTACATACAAATGAAGAAGCATCAGCAGGAGAGAAAGCCTGTAGTGTGGACATAGCTAATTGTAAATGCAAGTTCATGAGAGATTCCGCATTTATGTTTGCAAAAAGACAGACAAGACGTGAAAAACAAGCCTTTTAGCCAAGAAAAATGGATATTAATTCAGTTCCCCAGCTAGGGCACCTGTGCAAACAATACCATCCCCAGGCAATTAAAATAGAAAACGCCATAGTTAATAGGGTAATGTTGATTAACACCTGACCACTTTACAGGGATAGAAGAATAGATTTGGCAGATCTACAAAATGAAATTATGTTGCCTAAAAAGCCATTATTTCACATTCAGTGCTTTTACAAGAATAACTTGGCTTAGAGAAAAGCAGCATATGTAACTAGTTTTGTGAGGTTTGAAAAAGGTTTTGATTTGGTAAATCTAAATATTCCATGAATGTAATTTTTAAACAAACTTTATTTCTAACCATTTTATAAAGACCAAGTATTTTTGCTGCAAACCAAGCTAATTTTTTAACCAGAAAAATATTTTGACACAAGTGGGTAATTGAGTAGTTTAAAAACATTCTTCTAATGCCTATCTAAAGTAGAAGTTTAATTAAATCAACTGACGCTCATGAGTGGTTTTGATACCAACTTTTTATTTAATGCTCATTAAAAGATTTCTCATCAGAACACCCCTGCTCCAACAAATCCTATGACAATTAGTTTTGATAAATTTTGAGAAAATCAGTTCTATCACAGTCCTCACTGAAGCAGTTTATATCAGCCAAAATCTTGAAGGTGGTTTTTGGTTCTCTGCAAAAGTGGACCTTAGAAACATGTAGGAAAGTCAGACAATCTCCTTTTTTTTTTTTTTTTGCTACTCTCCTTTCATTATTTTTTCCTTTTTTTTTTGTCCTGTAAGGGCAGAAAATTTCCTTGACCAGGAGCTTTTAGTCTACAGCAAACATGCTTCATTTATGTTTGCATTCAGCTCTAGTTTAATTGTTCCACTTCAGGAGGGAAATGAACACCATGTGTTGATCACTAATACTAAAAAAAAAAAAAANAAAAAAATAGCCAAGAGGCCTATTCTTATCCTATTGCTAGGAAGACTAGAGATCTGTGGGACCAGAATACTTTCTATCTTATATTATGGTCTGTAACTAGACTGACAGGACTTAAAGTAATCAGAACCCTTTAGATACTTTTAGCATCAGGCACTTATATATCATCCACCTAGCCTCAGACTGACCTCAGTTTAAGGTTAACTTGAATTTTATTACAAGTTCATTTAAAAGAAGAAGAAAACCAAACCCAAACCATGAGGTAACTGCCAACAGCTGAGCAGAGCAGCAGCCTGTCACACACAGCCAGCTCAAGGCATTCCTCAAAGCAGCCTATTCACAGTCCAGCAAAACACAGATGGGTTTTATTTACAGCTTCCCAGCACCATCCAGACCAGCAGCTAATTGAGAATGTACTATTTTCATGCTTGATCTTTGCTGAGCTATAAATGATGAGCACCAAAGAAGTATTTTCCCTCACATGCTTAAGCAGTGCAACTTACACTTGCACTCATGAAATTTCCAAGCAGTCACTGACAACTGCCAAAAGCTCATTAAAGATTATGGACCACTGAGTCATCATGAAATGATTTTTGAGTGACCTAAGAAAACATTTTATGTAAGAGACTTTGTGGATCGAAGAGGAAGGATGTAAGCAATCCCTTTTAAGTGCAGGTTTGGAACTAGGTGTAGGACATTAGGCCTAAAGTTCGGAAACTGTGCTCCTTTCATTTTGTTCCAATCCCAGCTTTGCTGGGTGAGTCAGAGAAAGGCTGGCAAGCAGCTGTGTGAGAGACTACCTCACAGGAGATAAGGGAACACTGAATACCTCTATCACCTTGGTGTCCTCACTACTTAGAATGAAATTGCAGAAGCTTACCCCAGCTTTTTTCCATGTGCTGACTTCTCTCAGGACTCTGCTGTTAATTAGGTTTGCAGAGCAGGATAGAAGAGAGAATTTGTAGAAGGCTCTGTATGTGGAGATTGAGGAATTTAAATTTGGTCTGCAGGAGAAAGGGAAGAAAAATATGAGTGGGAAATTATTGTGCTAGAAAGATTGCTATGCAGAGCCACATAAGACTGCCAGTAGAAGATAAAAAGACAAAACACACTTAAAGTAAAATTGTTATGTAAGCAACTCAGTATAGGAAGAGAGAAATATTTTGCTTCATATTAGGAAAATTTTTGGGGCAAGAATCATGTTTTTTACCATTTCTTATCTAGGTGGGTAAAACTCTCCATTCTATTCACATACTTATTCTTCATGTTGTTAAGATTAAACTGGGAGTGGAGGTCTACTGTCCTAGGGTGAGGAGAAGAGGGCAATCTCACCCCAAAATGCTTACAGCCAAAACAGACAAGACAGACAAAAAAATAGAAAAAGGTGTTAAAACAGAGATCCACACCAGCAAATACCCGTGGTACCGTGGCTTCACTATGAGCAGGGAACAGGAGCATGGTAAGTGAAAGGAGAAGACAAAGCAAAGGAAGGAGAGAGAGGAGGGCAGGCAGGACAGACAGTGGAATCATCAGAGGCAAGTCCAGGACAGACTAGAGACGAAGAGCCTTGGATAAGGCCTGTGCATCTCAGCCAACAGCTGCTTGGCACCAGCTAGTTAAAGCTGTAGAAAATATTATCAGTGTCTGTGAGGCTCATCTCATGTTTTCTGTGGCTCTTGGCACAACTGACCAGTCATGTCTCTGAAGGCCACACTTCTGGAAAGACAAGAATTCCCAGACCTACTGACAGATACAATTTTTCACTTGCGTGTTTCTAAATATGGAAAGAATTGAAACATTTCTGTCTGTGTGTCTTATTCTGCAAAAAAAGTGGTGTTAGATCAGGAAAAATTGCATGGAAATCCCTAGCAAGTTTTTAAGTTCAAATGTTTTACTTTGAAATTTTTCAAGACATATTACTTGGATTTATTTTTGAATTAATTGAATTAAACTGTACCTTCATTTTATTTGGCCTTAAATGTTTTTCTTTTAAATACTGACTAAGCCAAAAAAGTCACTAAATAATGTCCTATATGCAACATAAGCCTAAGTGTTGTTTGATATCAAATTGAAGAATGCAGTGAAAAGTTTGTGGCTGTACTAAGTAAAGCAGTCAGAATTTATCATTAATGCTGTGACTAACCTCTTAACAAATGTTTTATATATTACACTGCTCTTCTCTTTCTTTCTTTTTAAGGTGATCTAGACAAATGTACAGCTGATTAGTTGATCCAGAAAATTCTGCTTGTACATCACCAGCAATGTTTACTTACCCTGCTCTCAAAACAAAACAGAACTTATTTTCAGCTTTTCAGACACTAGACCTTTCCATTCAAATACCGGAGAAAACAGAACTGACTACATGTTATTCTGCAGGTTAGCCATTTCAAGGTGAAAGGAAAAGGAGCTTTGGAGTTCATCTCTTTCTGTGGAAATTAATTTCCAGAGGAGTTTTGCATAGAAAATGAGGGGTTCCTCTGAAACGTGTGGGAGTCCTCCACTTGTGTGGTTTCACACAAGCAAAGGTACAGCCTGTAAGGAGCCATTTCCAGATTTGGTTTAAGTCTAATGGTGAAAGACAATACCCAAATTTGCACCTAGGAATGAAATGGAAGCAGAACACAGCACAGACTGCATCTTTTGAGAAAGCCAGGCCAACAAGCCAGCAACAGCATGCCACCCCAGCTGTAAGCAATCCCAAGCCATAGCCAAACTATGCAGGGCCTGAAGTGTGCTCTGCACTTGGCACAGCAAATAAGCAATCTAATGGGCAAAGAATTTGCACACTAAATTTAGTTGCGTTGCCACAATGAGAGCAACCATCATGGTCATTATGGACTGAGGGAATATGAAAATCACAGTCTTCAACTCAAAAGGCTTAGGTAGGATGCAAGTAATGTTTTGTTGATGCTTCCATTCATTTTAAAGGTATTTTCAAATAAACTTGAGCTTCATCACAATAGAAGCAAACTTCACTGAGACATGGAAAGAGGGGTACAACACCTCTGTGAGTAAGACTCTAACAGCCTTTTGACTATGGACAGCTTAGGGATGGGTAGAAGAGGTCACCCAGGCTGAGGTGAAGAATGTGACATAACATTGAAAAGGCACAAGAGGCACTTCAAGTTGCAGCCTGGAGAGCTACAGGAAGTCTTTCAGGCCAGTAGAAAGAGTGTGACTGTGATACATAGGTCACTAGGAAATCAATGAAGGGTTTAAAGGGGAGAGGGGCTTGAGTAAAAAATGCCTTATTTTTTGGCAAACCAAGAGGGAACAATGAAGAAGACCATAGTGGAAACCACTGCAGTAATTATCCAACCACCCATGAATTCCTGCACCATATCCAGCGCGGATTCCTTGTACAGGCTAATCAGGGAGGCTTCTTGGCAAATGCTCCTTTTCAAATATGGGCCTGGAGAAGAAGTCTGCCTCTGGCTATGCTTGCCACAGAAAGAGGCAAACAGAACCAAAAAAACCTGTTTTGACTTCTGCAGGAATTTTAACAGATTTTGCCAATATTCTTTGCATGAGAGGAGTCCAATAAAGTGACAAAAAGAGATTGATGCTGCCCAAGCTCCAAATACACTTCCCTCCTGACTTTTCATAATTGCTGCTTGAGGGGTTTACATAACTCTCTAACTTATCAGAGGTATACACACACTTCTGCCCACCCACTTTCAGAACACTGAAGTCTTTAGCATAAAATGCACATGAAGGTGGAAGATGGTTGGAGAAAATGAACAAATTATATATGGTTTCATTCTATTGATTCTATTCATGTTTTGCAGCTTCAGATGATCAACTTACATAAAATGCTGCTTTAGTAATTTCACAGCAGGCTAATGCTCAAAATTGCAGCTGAGAATAAAGCAAATTATTAAAATTAAAATTATGGGAAATACAAGTACAATGTACAACACAACTACATATTGCCAAATAGATACTACCCATTACCATTATTCTGGGAGGGACTGAAAAACATCTGGAGAACAATGCAGTTATTGGTTACAGTCAGAATGGCTTCTTGAGGGGAAAATCTGGCTTACCAGACTTAATTTATTTTTATGACAAGGTAACCCACCTAGGTGATCAAGGGAGGCAAACTGATGTAATCTTCTTGGATTTCAGTAAATCTTTCAATACTGTCTCTCACAGGATCCTGCTGGACTAAATGTGCAGCTGGATAAACACATTATGAGATGGGTGACCAGATGGCTCATGGGTTGGGCACAGAGGGTTATAGTCAATTGAGTGACTGGTGACCTGTCACTAGTGGGGTTCCACAGGGCTCCTTCCTTGGCTCTGTGCTCTTCAACTTCTTCATAAATGACTTGGATGAAGGACTGGAAGGGATACTGAGCAAGTTCCCAGATGATACAAAACTAGGAGAAGTTGCTGACTCCCTTGAGGGCAGAGAAGCCCTGCAGAGTCACCTCAATAAACTGGAGGGTTGTGCATTCACCAGCCAAGTGAAGGTCAGCAAGGGAAGTGTCAGATTTTGCACCTGGGGTGCAACCCTGGAAGTATGAAGAGGCTGGGGAATGAGAGGCTGGAGAGCAGTGCCACGGAAAGGGACCTGGGTGCCCTGGTCCATGGCAAATTGAACATGAGCCAGCAGTGCCCTGGCAGCCAGGAGGGCCAACCCTGTCCTGGGGGGCATCAGGGACAGCACGGCCAGCTGGGCAGGGGAGGGGATTGTCCTGCTCTGCTCTGCATTGAGGCAGCCTCACCTCAAGTGCTGGGGGTAATTTGGGTGCCCCAGTGTAAGAAAGACATTAAGCTGTTAGAGAGTGTCCAAAGGAGGGCACTGAGGATGGTGAAGGGCCAGGAGGGAAATCTGTGTGAGGAGTGGTTGAGTTCACCTGGTCTGTTCAGCCTGGAGAAGAGAAGACTGAGAGGAGACCCCATGGCAGTTACAACTGCCTCATGAGGAGAAGAGAAGGGGCAGACAATGATTTCTTCTCTAGGGTGACCAATGATGGGACCTGAGGAAAGGGCCTGAAGTTGTGTCAGGGGAGGTTTAAGTTGGATAAAAGAGAAAGGTTCTTAACCCAGAGGGTGATTGCGCACTGAAACAGGCTCCCTAGGGAAGTGGTTACAGCACCGAGCCTGACAGAGTTCAAGAGGTGTTTGGACAATAGTCTTGGTTATATGGTGACTTCTAGGAATGGTGCTGTGCAGGACCAGGAGCTGGACTTGATGATCCTTGTGGGTCACTTCCAACTCAACACAATCTGTGATTCTGTAATTGAGGTCTTTCATTTGCCAGTCCTCATAAATAGTCATTGTGAATTTACCTGCCATTGCTGGAGTTTTATGTTTTCCAGAGAACATTTTTTCCACATTTTTGCTACCTATAACTTTACTTCCCTCTTTCTTTAGGATCATATTATGTCTATCCTTTAACATAACAGTGTAATGATCCAGGCGTGCAACAGCTGACCAAAGCAAGGTATCTACAAATACTGTCTTCTGCATCTGGTTCTGCTGCTTTAACTCAACTTGGAATTAACAGCGAGGAATTCCAGGACCTGTATCCCTTCATTCATACTCAAATCTTTTAGATTTCTAAAAGAAGCCAGATGCATGCTGTCCTCGAGAGCAGGAAAGGAAAGAGCTCCTTTCTTGCATTGACTGAAAAGGGAAGGACAGGGAGACCATTCGAGAGAGGAGACAATAGCTAAGACAATGCACACTTACATTTTAAATACAAGAGAGAGGCATAGTGTCTTAAAAAAAAACTAATTTTCTTCCATGTTTCAGAAGCAGAAATATTTTGTCCCTGATATCCATGTTGTTATTATTTTTTCTTTTTTTCTCCATTGTATCTCTACAGTGTTAAAAATTATACTTCTTCCTTTTTCTCCAGGAGAAAAACTTTTAGTTTTTCAAAATAGAGATGAAAAGGTATCCAAAATGAAAAAATCTGGAATTAACAGAAGTTCTAATAATATAACTGGGCTCATTAGAGGAATAGCATGATCTAAAGAACATCTAATGACAATCAAAAACACATCTGCAGCTTTTTATTCATATATCTGCTAGGCTGAGAGAGGAAACACAATTAGTGCAGAATCTGTGCCCCATGAAAAACAAAAGGAATTTTTTCCATTGCCTTTTGTGGAAATTGGATTAGATTCTTTGTGCTCATAACAAAACATCCAGTTTGTTAGAATATCAGCTAAGCAAAAACCCCACAATAGGAACATATGTATATTTGGTAAAACTGGAAGGTCTTTCCCATTTCATTTCAGCCTTTGGGGCTTCATCCTAAATAATTTTCATCTACAAGCATTTATAATTCTCCAGGCAACCACCATGTTGCAAGCATTGGCCATGAACTAAAAGTCTTGGAGGACAGAAGAGAGGAAAAAGAAGACAATCTGAGTGAATTACGTATTCATTTCTCAGGAATCAGAGGAAACATTTCTTTGAGCACGCACAGATTGGACTTTGTGTCTATGTAACCAATTATCTTAGTGCAGATACTATATACTAGGTCATGACAGTATTATATAAGAAGTGCTACGGTACCACACCCAGGTGATATCCTTGTCATCGAAAGGTCTGGAAATAATCTGCTGCTTATCAGAGTTTTGAGCAGAGCAGGACATTGGCCTGAAGGAGGGGGTGGGGACCTGCATGAAGTCTCCTCTGACCCCATGGAAGACACATTTGCCGCCCCAAGCAGTGGCACTTGGAGACGAGCCAACATTTCTGTTGTCTCTAAACCTTCCTGGTAAATCTACCAATTTTGTCATTCTAGGCAGAATAAAAATTATTTTCTATGTTGTGTTTCTCAAAACTGAGCTTTGCTACCCTGTGACAACCAGCATTTTTGCAAAACTCAGTTTGCAGACAAATAGGTCGTGCAGTATCATGACAATGTGCAATTCTCCGGGTTATCTCAGCGAAGGAAGGTATGGGACACACTACTTTAAAGCTGGAAATGTCTGGGTTGAACATACCAAGTCTGAAAATCTGGAGAGCATCTCTGTGATGCACTGAAATACAGCCTAAAAATCTGCAATGTGGTGGTGGTGATATGATATTTTCTAAACATTATTGAATGCAGTAATATTCCAGTAAAGCTCTCATTTCATGTGTGAATTTTAAGATTTTGGAAACAGTCACAGCTCTTAACTGAATCCCTTTCAGGATATGATACAGAATTCCATGTTAATTAAGACTGAATCGGGGTTAAATTACATAGTGTTTTGTATGGTTCTGTGGCATTCATATGGATCAGTTTTGCTTATTTCCAGTCTGATAAGAAAAGTAGTTTAATGAGATCTCATCCTCAGATGAACCAAGTGTAGTCATGTAACTTTCACGGTTTGAATAATACATGCCACTAAAGACATGGGAACAAATTCTTACTGTGATAATGGTTTATATTGCTGTACACTACTGTCTTGGCATGTTGAGATCTACAGCACAAAAAATGTGAGGGTTCTGTCTTTCACATACTGATTATTACTTCAAAACTCTGCAAAATAATCAAGCAAGTGTGAGAAATCATAAGGCTACTTTCTTGTCGGGTGAAAGATTTACTTACTTTTAAAAAAAAATCGTTTTCCTGAATAGTCTATTTCTATAGCAAGATCTCTATAAGTAAATACTTGATGGAGAAGTTAGGACTGTTTGAGAGAGTTCCAGAATTTTGCAGATTTTCTGCATATTTTTCCTTTTGAGAAGACACAAATCTGCAGTACATGTCAGGTTTGCAGGAGGTTTGAAAGGCCATCTGTAGTAAATGTACTGTTTTCTGTCATACATTTTCCTTCCATTGCTCTAAGAGGTGACATTGAATGCTTTGTGAGAATTTTCCTGAATTTCTGATACTCTGTGATTTTTCCAGATTAAATAAAACTAATGCTTATTTTGACCTTATGACTGGATTTCTCAAGCACTGACAGAGTTACATGTGTTCATCTCAGTGCATCCCATTAAGGAGAAATGATTGAAGTAATTTTAGGCGTACTCCTGTATGATGAGCAAATACTCTATTTGAAAGTGCTCTTTCCAAGTTCATGCTGAAGCCTAGATCTCCAAGAGCAATAATGTGCTTACCTCCATGAAACTGAGGATTAGGGTCTAGGGGCTTATCCTGGCAAGTGTTTTAGCCATAAGCCAGAGAAGTGGACGAAAACAGAGTATTATTTTCTTTTCCACTTTAAGAAATAAGTATTTGATTATTGAGGAGAGAAGCACATTGTAGGTTTCTTCTGCATAACATTCCTCTGCATAACTTAATTATTATCTCACTTTTATGCATTTCACTACATTCTCAAGAAAGCATGGCATTTGTTCTTGCTTTGTGCTCCTTGGGAGCCCATGGCTTCATTTTTTTCAAGCCCAGTGATCTGTCTATTTCTACCTGAGGCTTCTGATGTGCTTCTGATAAGCTGCAATTACAAATGAACAGGTAAAACACGAATTCAAGGGCATTGCTGAAATGCTGGGTTCAGAATCCCTTACTCCTCCCTTTCTATCACCGCCTTTGTTTTGCTACATTAAGAACATAACAACAGCTGAGAAATAAAATTCATAGACACCTGCTATTCTCTGTCTACTTTTCTGGAACTCATAAGTGAACTTGACATTTACATAAGAAAAAGAAATCCTGTCCACTCTCACATTCAATTTCTCGTTACCATATTTGTTCCCTTTTACTGCACCTGCCCACAAGTAGCATGCATTAAACTAGGTCCTATGGATGATACGGACTAAAGCTAACTTGCAGAATAAGAAAGGGAGCCAATTTCTCCTCCCCACTCCATCTTTTTGTCTAGTTGGGCATGGATCCATAGGGATTTTGCTGGCATCCAATGAGAGCTAGTTGTATGCAATCAAAGGGCAGAGGAGAAGAGACAGGGAAGAATAGTTGTTCAAGCTATCTGCCAATGTCAGGACCCTGGGAGAGTCCAGTCACAACTCCCACACCATGGGCCTCGTTCCTGCTCACCAAACCTCTGCAATTCTTTCTCTCACAAAACTCAAACACTGTTCTGTTTCTGGATGTCGCATGCGTGTATATGCCTATATATTGAATAAGCACGCATAGGAGACCCAGTATTTCAACAAGGCAAACATTTGTGACCTCTACCTGGTGAGAAGTTCATTCCAGTAGCTTAACAGGGTTGTTTGAAATATAGCCATTGCTGGAATATGAGGGACTCTGCCAACTGCTTTGAAGGGAGGGGCTTTCCCCACGAAAGCTGGAGTCATTGTGATACTGAACAGTACAGTGGTGCAGATCTGTAACACAAACATGAGGGCTCTTGCCCTTTCCTGCCACCACCCTCCCTGCCTCGCACACACATTCCCTGTCATATGATGTTGCAGTCTTGTGACTGCAGAGCCTTTCTTCTCCCCCACATCCACACTCAGGTTTCACCTATCTCTGTAACCTCTACCTCCACCAGGTCGCGAAGGCTGAAAACAGTGCAAGTTGAGCTGCAGAGCTAGTCACAAACCAGCTCACTTATATAATAATATAAAATGGAAGTCCTGCAGAGCTCAGGCCAGCCTGTCTCCCAAGAGAATAGGGTGACTATCTGGCTACATGTTATTGTCACCTTTGGTGACTTTTCATACAAGCTCAGAGTTTAGCTGATTTCTGATAACTCTAGTTCTAGTACAAGGGCCGGCAGTTCCTTCTAGAGATAGATACCAACATGATTGTGGAGGCCTGCCCAATGAACCTGGCTTCTCAAAGCCAGAAAGCAAAGTACACCTGCGTGCAACAGCAGGACTGAAAAAGCTCAGATGATGCTGGCTGATTGCTTTCAGCTAAGTGATCCCAAGCAGGTGTCCTGGCAGCACTTACTCTTGTCCTTCTAAGTCAGCAAAAGAAGACGGAAAGAGCCTGAAGTACTTAGACCTCTGAAATGCATTGCTACAGGCAGGAATTAGTAAGAGATCAAGTGTGCCTGAAGACACTAATTCAGTGAAATTAAAATTCATGCAATATTCTTACTGCTGCTCTCTGAATAGGCTGACACACCATGTGAACTGGTAGACACCTCTTCAGACCTTGTTGCTGATATACACACATATGTGTATACACATCTATCTAAACTCTGTATTTACTGCAAACAGAGCTCAGCAAATCACTTGCACTAAGTGCTTTTCTGTGAATATTATTGTTGTCTTCTGTACACTGCTTACCCATTAATGCCTTTGCCATGTTTATCAGATTCTTCAGTATTTGGACGAATGATGTGTAACCAACAACAAGATTGTGCTATTATCTTAGAGCTGCTTGGACAAGCTATCCACACATCCTCTGAATGAAAAAAAAGGAGGTAGACAAATCACCAAGACTCCAGACAGTAAGGTTGCCTGCAGAAGGAGAAAATACTTTAATGGGGAAGGCAGAGAGTAGGTTAAACTGATGCTCATTGAAGCCATTTTCCTATGCAATCTCCTGCTTGCTTTCTGAAATCTGGAATCAGACAGTGAAGACATCCTCTACCTTGAGGCATCAAATAGTGGCTCTCATTCTTTGTTGCCAGGTGGGCTGGGGGAAAACCGAAGTGTGAGAAACTGAAGACTGTAAGAAAGAGGAAATGCCATTTATTCATTTATAAAAAATCAAACAATGACTACTTAAGAAAAAATGTGTATTGGTTCCTTAGGTCTGTTTTCAAGTGCAGTTTCACCAACATTCTTGTTTACAGCACAAGCCGCTCCCTGTACCCTTTAAGAGAATTTAGGTCATTGCCTCATCTGAAGTGCAAGAGCTTCTTGAAACAGTTTCCAAAACAATCTCATTCTCTGATCATGATATCAGCTACTTTTACAAAACTCAAGTGGCTGTAGAAACTACCTGCATGTACAGTGGTATTGTACATTATTAATCCGTGCTACAAAAATGACCTAGGTCAGATTGTAATATGTGCAGAATCTCACCTTGCAGAGAACAAAAAGGAAAATTGGCAGTGTTTATGGATAGAGAAACAATCTCCAGATGTTTCTCTACAGCTGTCACTACCAGCTGGGGAATTTTCTGTACAGTCCTCTGTTTACTTCCCCATAGCTTGCCATTGACTTTCAAACTTGTGTAGCACCACAGACTTTCATCCAGCCTTACACCACCTTTCTCCCAACTCCAGGCATAGTCCACAGCCCATCTGTAATGAATTCACACCTTTCCCACACAGATCAACAGCCCATTTTGTCACAGTCCCATGAACAACTCTAACCCCAGCAAGTTAGGTCAACTCTCTTACCCATGGAATTCATCTTCGGCATATTTTCCCTTCAATGCATGCTCAAGTCTCTAGAGAGCTCTGCTCCCCAAGTCCTAGCTCCTTCCCAGCCAGTCGTGTCATTGCTAGAGTGAGGTGCCCAGTTTTGGGATCTGTGTACTGCTGACACATTTCTGAAGATCATGATTCCTTGGTGTTTGGTTTGTGTGTTGCCAATTAAACAAGCCTCCAGTGAGTGTTCTGGGGCTGCTTAAACAAAGTATTGAAGGACATGCCTGAGATAGGAGAAGTGATGGCATTAAAGGCAACAGAGCTATTCACTCAGTCATAAATAAACATTGGTGCCACTGCTTGGCTAGAATGGGACTGATTTCATTCAAAAATCAGCCTTACAGATTAAGCCCTTGGTGTCTGAACTTTTCTCCTGCTGTTTTTAATAGGAAATGTCCTCATTTAGAAACAGATCTTTCCCATGCACACCACGGGGGAGAGTAATTATATGTGATAGAAGTCATGACTTCTAAGAGAAGATATAAGGTATCTGAACTCCCTCCTTTCATTATAGACTTATTCTTAGATTATTGCTGGTTTAATTAACTTTTAAAGTTTAATTATCCTGTGGACTATAGTTCTGATTAAATGATCTGATGAACAAAATCTAGCCTTTAGGTCAGCATATCGAAACTATTTTTATTGTAAGAAGGAGAAATTGCTCAATTTAACTACATATTTCCAAATCCCTGTAGTCTGCATTCACCATCTGATTTCATTAAATGCCAGAGCTACTTCCAGTAAAACACGTCACATGCACATGGTGAAGGGAGATTCATGACCCTCTTGATTCTTCCTGCAGTACCTCTATCATCATACTCAGTCCCTATATAGTCATGCTGGCAACAACAGTCAGGTTTCAAAGGCTGACCATAAGACTAGGGAAGTAGATGATGGATATCTTGCTTTTTCTCCTTCCCCTCTCTTCCCTTCTCCCAAACGCCCAGTATCACAAACACCTGCAGAGCCACACCCTGCTGCTGAGATCCCTTTCAGCAGTTGCCAGCTGCTCAGTGGGTCACAGACCAGCTGCCTAGAGCTTAGGGAGCTGGGATGTATAGGAGAGGCTTGAACATCTGGGAATTTGACATGTGAGAGACCACATTGGTGCGACTTGCTTCACATTTGGTATGCAAGGGGGCGTGCAAACAGGACAGCTTGTCCAGTCGTGGCCAAGGAAGTCAAGGAAAAAGAATATGTCAGGACAGAAAAGCAGGCTGCTACATGCACTTCTGTTCTCCCTGCCCATCGTTCCTGATGACAGCTTCACATGTTCAGCATGCACAAAGGTGTGGTGCTGCTCACTGTAAAGCCTGGCCCAGGGCTGTGGCCATCATGCCCATGCAGAGCAGCTGTGCTTGTGGAGGTGACCTATGCACAGGACAGTGTTTCCTGACACGATGCTGATAGGCAACTTTTTACAAGCCACCTGTTTCCATGAATGTGGCCCTTGGTCAAGTCTTGATGAGTTCATCCAGAGCTGGGAGTGCTCCACACTGAAGCAAATCATTCCACTTTGAGGATACCACTTTTAAGATTCCATAAATAATTTTGCTGGTAAGACTCAGTTAAGCTAACAGAGATGAAAATTAGAGCCTGGATCCCTCTTGCAGCTTTGCACTCTAGTCTTGCATGCCTCTGAATCCAAGATAGCCCTTCAGAGTTGCTGTAACTCATCTGTAAGGCCAAGAAACAGGTGCTCCCAGGACATGCCTTCACTTAGCTCCAAGACTGTAGTGGGATGAGGAGTTGACAGCAGCTGGTATCCCTATCTCACACTTGCCAGAGGCCCTGGCAGGGCAGCAGGAGCATGCAAGCTCAGCCCCGTGACAAATTCTAGCCACTAACTGTCCCTGGATCATAGCAGCAGCAGAGACAAGGTTTGTAGATGACCACCAGCTCCCAGGCTGGTTCATGGGCAGTACTTATTTGCCTCCCTGTTCTCCTCCGACCACCACCCATCAGCTGCAGATCCCATGCTTCCCCCTGTCCCTGCCATGGGGATGCTGGGGCGCCAGAATACCATCACCAGGGCAGCTGGCACTGGCATTGGCACTGTAACAGGCCAGACACACAGCTGGGCTTCCCACCATGTGCCCATGTGGAACACAGCCCTGTGGCCTTTCACAGAGCCCAGCAATGCCTTCCGGAGCCCTTGGGAGGCAGGGTCCCTCACAGCCTCAAGCCACTGCTCATGCCCCTCACCCAAACACTTCCTTTTAGTAACTTAGTACTGGAATTCTAGCTAAAATCGCAGTGGCCAGAGGCAGGGGTAAACTCATGAGCAAGTGACAAAGTGATTTAGACCAGAAAACACAGCCGGAGTGGCAGCACTCCAGGACAAGTCACCAGCAGCCCTAAAAGGAGCTCTTTGTACTTGGCCAGGCAGCACCATCAACAACCCCACCATGTGCCATACTCTCTGAAAAACAAACCTCTGCCCAGGCATCACAGCTCTGGGTTTCAATGGAACATGCTGGTGCTGCCATGGGGGTTTCCCTTCCCTTCCCTCCCCCGCTCCCATTTCTCTGTGTCCATCCCTCCCCAGCACTGCACCCACCGGATCAGCACAGCAGCCCCAGGGGCCCCAGCAGCCCTCCAGCAGGTATCCATTGACTTCTCAGGCTGTTTGCAGCTGATCAGCAGCATGGCTCCTCAGTTTTGATAATTTCCAGCCTTTCAGCATTGCAACATTATAAGCTGAGTCTGCCAGAGAGGCTGGTGATCAGTAAAAGGGACAACTTTTATTGCGTTTCTTTGTCCTTTACTCATAAAAACACTACCTTTTCATCTTCTTGATGCACTGCTTGTCAAGTTGCCGGTCAGGGAGTGAAGGAAATGCCTACTTAGATGTCAGAGAAGGTGACATGGCTGTCAAACATGCAGTCAATGCAACATCACTAGGAGTGCAGGCTGGCTGCAAAGACAGAGGGAAGTGCGAATATATTGTGCCAAAGGTAATATTTCATCAGTTTGGAGGGAAATGTTAAATTGATTAAAATTATACTGAGTTGTGAAGGTGCTTATACTGCCACTTATACTCATCTTTTTTCATACTTGGTCCCAATCCTTACCTCTTGCTGCAGCACTGAGGATCTCTGGTGGGAATTTCCCAGACAGGAATACAGCTTTGCAAAGCATCTGTGCAGAGCCTGATCCGTCTGCTGGGTGTGCTTACTTGCTCTGTGTAAAATCATAGAATGGTTTGAGTTGGAAAGGAACTTAAAGATCACCTAGTTTCAACCCCCTTCCACTAGACCTGGTTGCTCAGAGTTCAAGTTCTCCAGCCTGGCCTTGAATATTTCCAGGGATAGGTTATCTGCAGTTTTTCTGGGCAACCTGTTCTAGTGCCACATCACCTTCAGTGCAAAGTATTATTTCCTAATATCTAATCTAAACCTACTCTCTTTTAGTTTGAATCCACTTCCCTTCATCCTGTAACTACATGCTGCTCTTGTGAAAAGGTTCCTGTATCCTTCCTCATAGGCTCCCTTTGTACGCAAATATGTAGGTTATAATCACATAGCTCATGAAGTGTGGAGAGATCCAGGGGAGGAAATATGAGAAAACTGTATGTGGTTTAAGGCTCCTTTTCTCTTCTTTTACAGTGTATATAGTCAAAAGTGTAAACACAAACAGGGCCAGCAGAAATTTCCTCAGCAGAAGTCTAATGGAACACTGCAATCAGACACAGAACTACTCCTGAGCAATGGCTTCATGCCTCAGCTGACATGTGGCACTGAGCTAATGCAAGTCATGCAATTACACTCCAAATGGTTGTCACTGAACTGAGCGCTTGTACAGTGGTAGCTTTCATGCCTAATAATTGAAAATAGAATCAAACCTCACATGAACTGTGTGAATGTGCACTGTTTAAAATTAACTTCTATTACATGGTAGGATGGGTTATATTTACACCACAGAAGCAGACACCAAACATAATTATTACTATAATTATTTAGTTTGCATTGCCTAGAAAATGATGTCTTAATTCTTTCTTCTACTAAGTCTTTTTGAAATACATAAGGGCACAGAATAAAAAAACACATAAAAAGAAGAAATGTGCCTTTTTTAATGAATGCACATTGACCATCATGAATGCTCAGTAAGATTTTTATCCTGTAATGTTGGATATGAAAGTTAGTTATAAATTTGCAACCTCTTAAATATGTCTGCAATATTCAGACAACCGGGATACAGTGATCTCTATGAATGATAGCACAGTGCAGATGATCCTCTCCCATGTCTTTCCATATGCTGATCAAATGATGTTTACCGTCCTGGAACTAGATTTCATCCACATGTTCCTTCCACCCTTAACCACTCTTTCCAAGAAAAACAACAAAGAGCTCTGCATGGCTATATTAACAGTGAGAAAGTGATGACTGGTTACATGAGTCTGGACTTGCTCTGGCTCACAGCTGGCCAAACAAACCTCCCTGCATGCTGTAGCCTGCTCTTCTATTGATGAATCACAAGCAGAAGTTGAAGCACTTAAAACCAATAAACCAGTTTCTACTAGCCTGCTTTTCAATGATTTTCATAGAGATTTTAAGGTGAATATGTCGGGGTGGGTAAAGTAGCTTGAGCCCTCCTTCTCCTTTCATTAACTCTGGCTGGTATCAGGTGGTTTGTTCATGGCTTCAGGGCTGACAAGCTTTTCTATTTCTGTCTGAACTGCACTCCGAATATATTTTCCCCTTCAACAGTCACAGAATTCGTTGGCTGATTTGAACCGAATTTGACAACCTTTGCATATATTGTTCCTGTGAAGTTCCTGCAAGGGTCTCAAGAACAGCAGCTATTGGAGGGGCCTAAGAGTGAGGCTCAGACCTTCAGCAACTCTGCGTATTAGCTGCAGAAAGAAAGAGAAAGTCAGATAAAAGCAATGAGTAGAGAACATCAAGTCAGTCTTACAGAGATGAATCTCCAGGCTGATTAAACAGAATATTAAGATTTTCTGTCCCCTCCCCTTGTACTTTTTCATCTTTCAGCTCCCCTCCAGAATAATGTTATAGCAGTAAAAACCTGTGAGGGTTTCATTCATATCTTGAATTCGCTTCAAACCAAGGAGTAGGTTCAAAAGCTAAGGAGAAACAGTATATGCATACAGCTCACTTAGATACAGCCCACTTAGATACAGCCCATTAAAACAAAAAAACAAAAAAAAAAACCACTAAAAATGCCACTGACTTAAACATGCTAATAATTCTTGGCTTACTCCTAAGGTTTTGGGTTGTTTGTTTTTTTTTTTTTTTTTCTTCTCTCTGAATAACTTAATTTGTTAATGAATTATTTTACAAAAACCTGGGTATTTTTCATGGCAGCTTATAGAAGTGACCACATACTGTACATAATTTTAGGTTTCTTCTGGCATAGCCTTTCTCTGTGTCTTTCTTATCCAGGTGTAAATTTCTGAAAACTTTAATCTTCAAGTTCACAGAAGGGCTATGCACAAACTCGTAGCTGTTTGCTAGTCCTGGGATAGGCTCCTCATACCATGCAGTGTGGAGTCATGCAAGCAACAGTGGATAACAGCAGAAGGGAAGACAAACCAGTGGAGCACTATCACAACCAGGCCAAAACTCCTGTATTCCAAATCTACTTAGAGACAGGTATCTGAGTACTTTCACTTAGTATTCCCAGACTTTAATTTACATTAGAAAGGCTGTGTCAGTGCTCTTCCTTCAAACACACTCGAGTGGACATTAAACTTTTCTTCAGTACCACGACTGATGTTTGCATTTATCTGGTTGTAAAATATTCTTTTAAGTGGTGCTCAGAGGAGTGCCAGAAGAAGAGATTTCTTCCTCCAAAGTTTAAATCCCCCCAGGCAAGAAAGGACAACTGAACTTGTGTCAGCTGACCACAACTCAGTTGGATATTTTAACCCTTTACCAGAAACATTAAGATATTTTTATTGTTCAGCTGTGTTTTAAATTACATTTTGAATGCAGTGTGCTCAAATCGGGATATTTTGGAATTCCAGGTAGATTAAGTTATTAAAGGGAGATGAGCAGAAAGAGTTCAATTTTCCTGATTCTGATAGGGAACATAAATGAGATGGGCTTCAACTTTCTCATCTTTTCCAGGGGACCAGCAATGAGGAGTTTGGGCATTGTCAGGGTGGGCTAATGGCTGAGAAGGACTTGGTGTGACTTTGTTTTAAAAGTTTACTTGGGTAGTGATGTTCTATTTATGGCCCAAGAGAATTGTTTGAACTCTTGCACAACCCAAAGACTACAGTTATACTAAGTACTGGCTATAATAAGTGTGTCAGATTTTTGGAGGAAAAGCTCTGTACCAGGTACAAAAAAGAAACAACTGAGTACTGAACCCTGAAGACCCCTGACAGTGAGGAATTCCAGCCTGCAAACTGCAATCCTTGTTGAAGGTAAAGGAAAAGAAGAAAAAAAAAAAAAAGAAAAAAAACCTCTCAAGATCCTATTTGACTATCTTTAGGAGAACTCTTTTCCCACCCCAAATCTAGTTATTGCTGTGACCCTGAGCACCAGGGGAAGATACACAAAGCAGATTGCTGAGAATGTTTAGTGCCTTCTGCCATTGGTCTACCCTGTCATGGTCCTGTTTCCAACTGGTGACCAGGTTCTGACACTTCAAAAAGTGGTAGGTGGATAGGGAAATAATCAAAATATACCTTGGAGGCAGGGAGAAGGAATCCTTTCATAGCCCTAAGGCAACCATGTGAGGTACTCACTACTGATTGCAGGCTGTGATTTGGAGTTTCTTCCACCAAAGGATGTTTATCAGTGATTGGATCTTGTCACGTCTTTATCAGTAAAAGTTTAAAAGCTCTCTACTCTCAGGTATTCAACATGTGTGTAACACTTGTACAAAACACCCAAATCACTTCAGGTTTCTATTTTTATTATTTTTTTAATAAATTGCGGTCTTCATGTCTCCCCTCCTACAGTCTGCTTGGCAGCCCACAATCCGGCTTTGTGGCTCCCCTTTGAAACCTCTGCAGTCTTTCCTCAGCCTCCCTTAACAGCAGAGACCAGAAAGGCAACCCAGCACATAGCAGTGGCTAACTGATGCCATATGCCCACTTCTCTGCTTCTGCTTTCTGAACAGCTTTTAAACTCCTTTGACAGAGCACTTAAAACACTTATTAAAGGTAGCAGCAATAGTATTCCTGAAGGTAAAACTCCAGTGCTCTAGCAGTTACTCACTTAGGATTCAAGAGGTGCCAGGGTTCAAACACTGTGTTTGGCACAGGCCCTTTGGGCAATCTTAAGAAATTAATTTTACACTCTCATGTTGCCGTCATTGTTACCTCATTCCCATTTCTGTAGGACATGTACAATAGTTGCACTGCAGCCTTCCCACCTGGTGTATCTGCAGGCACATCTGCACAGACTGTAGCTCTGCCTCCCTCTGAGTCAGAGCCTTCTCCAGGCTGGAAGCTGTTAGGACGTGTTACTGAGGGCTGTGCCCATGCTAGTCTTCCCCTCTTCCCCATGGAGAAAAGAGGCATGTCAAGGAGTCGAATTTACTGTTGTAAATACAGAGTTCTGGTGCTGAAGCAGTCTCAAGTCTCACATTTCTCCTGTCCAGCATCTGATTCTGCCCCTGCTACACTGAAACACCAAACCTCTCCTATGCCTCCCTTGCCCTGCAGTTGCAAACTTTTAGCTTTCAGTGAGTTTAGTCTGAAGTGCTGTATACAGTGAGATTTTAAACTTAATACTCTTAATTGTATGATCCACTAGTAGTGTTGTGGACTTTTTACAGTTGGGTAATAAAATTATCTCCAGATGGAAAGTCCTAAAGCCTTTGTCTTTACAAATAATAAATAATTATAATGTGAGCTACAAATCTCCTTTCTCCCTATCACCATTAATGGTGGAGCAGTGCTAAATTAATGTCTGTAGGTTCACAAATGTTAAAATTACAGCTAAGCTTCTCGACACACATGATATAAAATAACCATACCAGATTCACAATATTCTTTCAAAGTATGGGCATATCCAGGCACTTTTACTGCACAGAGGCAGGAATCATGTAATGCTTCTTATGGCTTGCGGTGGCTTCCCTACACTCATGCTGTGTGGGCTTCTGTGGTAGCATTAAAGCAGGGCTGCATCCCTTCAGCAGAGGGGATGATAATTAAAATGGTAAACTGGCGAAGGAATGTGTGAACTAGTAAAATTCTAGTGAGAAGATTTTGGTATTGTTCCTGAAGCAGGACCTAAACTTTTTTATTCCTTTATCAATTTAACTGTTTATTTGTAAGATTTAAGCTTGGGACTTTCTTGTTTAATTCCTCTGAACAGTCAGCCACCAAACAGTCTCTCTGATGCTTGTTCTTGCAAATATACGTCTAGACATAATTTAGATTAATTCTCCATAACGAAGCTGTCAGTTTGAATATATTACAATGCAAGTGCATAATGTGCAGTTGAAATGAGAACTCCAAACAAGCTTTGCTCTGGCCTACCTGGTGTGTCTTAATATACTGCAATTATTTCAGTAGGGAAAAAAAAACAGGGAACAGGTTTCTTCCTCAGCTGGAACGTAAAGTGTGGAATTTAATGAATTTAGATAACATATATTCAGAGGCTGATCCTACAGTTGCATGGCTTCCTCTTTGATGGTTACCCATCCTGTTTGAGCCTTCTTTTTGTTAAGAGTACATTTTAATTAATTTTTGATGCTTGCATCAAGCTTATTGTTACAGAACATGACAAGGTATTATAGTCTATTAAGCATGGGCAAGTTCCTCTCTGAAGACAATTTCATTGCCATGCAGCTAGAGAGGGTGTTCCTCCCTGCCACATGTGCAAGACACATTTATGTCTGAGCAGAAGAGACAATGACAGCCCTTTGTAGGAAGAGAAAATGGGACTTTCTAGAACTTGCTGCCCCAGGCAATTCATCACATGACAAACACTGTCCAAAACAAAGGCTCATGGTCCTCTCACCTCTTGAAAGCTGTGAAATAAGTAAACAGATGGTAAGAAAAGCATAGTCACCTTCAACTGTGTGGAAAGTCAGACCTTCTTATTACAAGAACTCTGAAAAAAGCAGTCCTGAAAATGGAGGGCAGGGAAAGGGCTGGCTGCTCTTTACTCCTATCCTCCTTAAGAGGATAAACTCCATATACCATCTCTGAGAGTGTCTGGGACTGCAAAGAAAAAATGTCTGATTTACACAGCCATTTTAACCCATAGCTAAAACAATTCTGCCCTAATTTTATATTATAGAATCACAGAATTATTTAGGCTTATCAGGATAATTGACTGATATCTGTGCATAGATACGTATATATGTATGTGTGCCTGTGCATCTAGGCTGACTCTGCTCTAGTATGATTTACGTCTCTGGGCTGTCATAGGAGACTTTCAGTTCTCTCTACTGGCAGTTCAGTTAGTGGAATATGTGGCTTGGCAGCTCTCAGAGTTGTGTCGATCTCAACTTACACCTTAGGAACCGATAATATGAAAATGTCATAGAAGCAGAGATTAAATTAAATTCCCAGCCACCTCTTGTCCATACTATAGGTCATGTCCTAGAGTAAAAATAAGTTTTAATATCAGCTACCTATTTGGGAGATGGACACATTTTACAGTTTCAGAGAAAATTAATTTAAGGTACATAAAATATGAGATGACGAGCTCCAGGCCCCACAGGAGGTTTGTACTGTTTACAAAGAACCTAGGACTTAGGAATCTGGTCTTATGCTTTGGCCAAAGTCCTTCAACATCCTTATAATCATTCTCCTCAAAGGCGATGGGTGAAAAGGTGTGAAGGTTAAAGAAAGAACAAGTCTAACTGGTACCATGAGGGCTTCTCAAAAATTATCTCTCTTGGAAAAAGCAATGAATTCTGTTGCAAATTCATTCTGATGGCATGAAATCACTACCGGCTTTGCAGGTATGAATCTAAATAAGCAGTGCATGCCAACCCTACAGTACTGCAGACTTCTCACATGCCTGCCTACACAAAACCCTGCAGGTAAGAGAGCTACATTACCCCGAATATTTTGTAAACCATTAATCTAATTTATCCTTGCGAGAGAGTCTAATCTTACAAATGCTCTTCCCCTCAACTTCTAGCAATGAACAAATCACCCTATTAAGTAGCTGCTTTCAGATATTCGAAAAACATCGACCCCTTAAATAATTTAATTGAACGTTTCAAAAATACTGCCTGGTGTTTGATCAGTTGTCTTCAACTTTTCCCTCCAAGTATTCCAGTAATTGTGGAACCACAGTAACAAGCGTGCATTAGAAATTCTACAGGAAGTCTAAGAGCTGTGTCATGTTACACATAAGGTGAAGGCTTGGTCTAATCAGATTACCACAGACATTCAGTTACAAGTTTTTTGCTCCGGTTTTTTGAGACATAGAGCACTATCACTGTCTAAATCATATAGAATACTCCTGAGCAGTCTAAATTCTAATCCTGTAGATCACTTCTGAGAAATTATTCTAGGTAAATACATAAAAATCTTCTTTGGTTCAAAATGAGAAATAGGGAATTTTTTGGGGGTGCTTACTGATATGAGGAGATACAGGATCCATGGGGTCCAAGGATGGATCTGTAATCAACTAATGCATTATGTTAAGATGCAACCCTCTCTTATCAAATTCAAGTTTGCAGAGAAAAAAAAAAAAAAAGGAATAAATGGCATTAAAAGAGTTCTGGAATTTTTTTTTAAAGTCTATTCTTTTAAAGTTCTTGGACACCTGGTAAACAGTATCAGAAATAAAATTTTTGCAGAATTCCTTTTCTAGACATTTCCTTCACCAGGCCGATTTTACACTCAGAATGAAATATGTCATATAAACTCTGGTCCTTTCTGCAGCTATGCAATTGCTGAACAACAAGCTCAAAGATATTTGCAAGAACAACAGTCCTTGCCTGGCTTTTCACAGCTGTTTCTGCTCTCCCCTCCCTTAAGACACTTGACAGAATAATTACCAAGCATGACAGTATATCAGCTTGATATTCAGACATGATTTTTACATCCCTTGGCATGCCAATTCAACAGAAGACGCGGAGGCGAGCAGAGGTGGCAGCCGGAGGGGCAGCTCCCACAGACAGAGCTTATCCCAGGATACTCAAAGGGTTAAAAACCACATGTAAATCTTTCCATACTATCACGGGCAGTTAATCTTACTTGAAGGAACACATTTTGCCTGTAGACATCATAGCCCCGGGTTGTGAGCAGGAGAGGGGGGCGCGGGGGCAGAACAGGAGTGGCCGAAGGGCACAAGGGAAATGGCTGGGAGAGAGCTCCCAGCTGCCTCCCCAGGGACCCGGCTCACGTGTGACCTCCTTATCCAGGTAACGAAAGGAGCACCTGACTCTGTCCCCACATACCTCTCTCTCCCCCACCCCTGTACAATGCAAATGAAGCCATTCCCCGAGCTGGATTGCTGGGGGAGCAGCTGTCAAAATGCCCAGCGGCTTCAGTGAGACCAGGATTTCACTAGCATTTCTCAAGTGATTTCTCAAAAATTTCACTAGCATCTCTCAAAGAGGAGCGATGTAGTCTACTACAGTGAAACGATGTTGATACGTCCTGGCAACGTTTTAAAGCCCCCCCCTCCCCGTCCTGCCCTGCAAACTTTTTCTGCTGTCTCAAGAACCATGCATGCTTCGATGCCTTCAAAGTACACCCGACTGTTACAGAGAGATTTCATTCTCTAGAAGGTGGTTATGAAGTACTCGCTAATTATAGGAACTGCATTAAAATGTTCCCAAAGAATATATCAGCCTAAGGGCAGACAGAACTATTCCCAAGAAATAACATATTAGGCTACTGGGCTTTTTTTTTCTGCTTGCTGAACATCCTCCAGCAATATGCATTTACTTTAAAATTATTTATCTGAATGCATTTGAATTGATTATTGTCACTATCCTTCTATCACAGGGAATTATGGTGCATAATTGTAACTGAAGTTGTGCTGCCTGGTTGGAAACGGTCACACAAAGATGCAGATTTTATTCCCTGAGTGAAGAATGCAAGTATTTCCATAGCAAAGTATTCATGTTTAAAGTAAAGTCTCCTTGAGTGTGGGTGTTTATAATTCCAGATTCCTTTAGAGCAAATATTTGTGTCTATAAAATTCATTTGCAAAAGATTTGACAGGATGTGTGCAGAAAATAAAGGTCAAAACCATAAAAGTGAACTGAAAAGGATAGACGTAAAGTCCTTGAAGTATGGTGTGTGAGTGTTGGTATGCATGTGCTATAGGTAAGAGCCATTTTACAAAAAGAAATCTGTACCTTTGTAGATGTAAATGTGCAGTTAAAAAATACATGCATTGTAGGTTGCTGCTTCTGTACCCCTTAGACAGAGATTGTGTGAGTGTGTGGATGTGCACGTGTGCATGAAGGAGGGGGAGAGTGGGAGGAAGATAGGTACAGAGACAGAATTTTTTTTTTTTGCCTTCAATCAAGATGATTATAGTGTCCTTAGAAATGAGAAGGCTCTACCAAAGATTTTCAACTTCAAAGAAAAGTTCTCGGTAAAAGCCCATCCTCTCCTTCTCTCATTAGTAGGCAGAAAAGCCTTTAATATAATCTAGCATAGAAAAGCAGAAGAGTGTACTTCCCTCCCAAGCCAAGCAAAACATTTCACAAGCATGTGACGATCTGAAGCTAAAGAAGAAAAAGAAGCAGTAAGACTTTTAGAGGGCTATGAACACAAACTTGAAAATATTAATGCAACTTGGAGCTATTTAGGGGTAAACTTTAACATAAAACTCCTGTGATAGCTTAATTTCTGGTGTCAGTGTTCTATTTTTTCTATCAAATTTGGGTTGGATTTATTTTTTTTAAATCTGCATTTTATTTCCTCAAATAGACTGCATGTGTGTGTGTGTGTGTGTGTGTGTGTGTGTGTGTGTGTGAGAGGGAAAATCTCTCTTACTTTCCTGTGTCTGGCTGTGGACAGTGGCTCCATGTGTTCTGTTATGCCCTAGAAGCTCCCAGCCATCTGCTGAACATGCCTGCAGCTTTGGCACAAAGCAGTTGCAGGTGTGCACTGAGGCAGATCTCATGGCTGCCCACTGTTATCTGTGCAATCTGGGTTGAACCCATTCTGCACACCCAGCGTGCAGCGAGGAGGATGAATGTCCTAGCAGCTGACAAGAAACACAAAAATCACTGAGACCCAGCTTATCAAATCACATCCAGCAGCTCTCACTTCACAGTATTTATGAAGGTTCCTGCTTCAAATTAAATTAATCATGTTGAGTAATATTATCATTATTTTAAAAATCCTATGCATTTAGGGCCAAGACATAACCTAAGAAGTTTACTTTGCTCAGTTCATCAGGTCCTAGAGAATTTCCATAGCATTTTGAATCATAGTACAGCTTGGGTTGGAAGGGACTTTTAAAGATTACCTTGTTCCAACCTCCCTGCAATGTACAGGGACATTGTCATCTAGATCAGGTTGTTCAAAGTCCCATCCAGTCTGGCTTTGAACCAGGTGTGAGTCATCCACATCTTCTCTGGGCAATATGTTCCAGTGTGTCACCACCCTCTCCTAGTGAAGAATTTGTTCCTACTCTTTAACCTAATCTTACCCTCTTTCAGTTTAAAGCCATTTCCCCTAGTTCTGTCACTTCATGTCCTTGGGAGAAGTCCCTCCAGTCTTCTTTCAGGCCCTCTTTAGTACTGGAAGGCTACATGAGGTCTTGTTGGAGCCTTCTCTTCTCCAGGCTGAACAAACCTATTTCTCTCCTTTCCTCAAAGCAGAGCTACTCCATCCCCCAATCATCTTCATGGCCCTGCTTTGGTCCTGCTTCAACAAACCTCTGTTCTTCTTATAATATCAGTGGCTCCAGTGCTGGACACAGCCTTCCAGTGGGAGGTCTCACCAGAGTGCAGGATCCCCTCCCTCAACCTACTGGCCACACTGCTTTCAAAGCAGGGTTGGCTTTCTGGGCTGCCAAGTGCACATTTCCAGCTCATATGTAGCTTTTCAACCACCAGTACTCCTAATCCTTTTCATCAGGGCTGCTTTCAATCTCTCCATCCTCCACCTGTGTTGATACTGGGGGTTTCCCTGACCTACTTGCAGGACCCTTACTTAGCTTTGTTGAGCCTCATGAAGTCCATGCAGACCCAGTTCTCAGGGTCTTCTCTAGGAGATTTCAGTGGTCAACTTTTATTAAGTTCTTCAGTTGCATTTGCTCTTTTTCTTTCTGTATGCTGTGCAAATGGATTTTGTGGCAGCTTTCCTTTCAGCACTGAATATTTTACAATTCTTTGATTTAATTACCTGCATTTCCATTTTATTATCTGGAGGTAGAAGATACTACTTAGTGACAACAAAAATAAAGATTAAAGGAAGTAAAAAAAAAAAACAAAAAAAACAAAAATAAAACCTACCATTTTCTTCTCCCCCTTCAAAGAAGACTCCTCTAGCACAAACGGGAGTTGCAGTTCCGGTCCACTTAACTGCCAAAGCCAAAAGCACAAATCAGACACTGATGCTGAAAAAAATTCAGTAATTCTGTACACCTGGGAAACTATCATCCAGATAATTTGCATTAAAAAAGATTCAAAGATATTTAAAGGACAAATATAGGTCTAGAGATGCTAGGTCTAAGGTACTACTCATCTGTGTCAAGTATGAAATCAGCTGTCTAATATTAGATGGCAAGTCTCCTGGCATAAAGCAGTGTGCATATGAAGAGATGCTTTTCCCTGTTTTTCAATATCTTCCCTGTGCCAAAATATATAGGAACGGAGGAAATTTTATGTGTCAGAAGAAAAGAATGAGGAGCAGCAACCTGAAATACTGTTCGTAGTAAGTTAGCAGATCCATAGAATAAATTATTGGGAAATATAACCAGAAAGTACATGACATAATTTTTACATAGTCATGTGACTTGTAAACATGCTGTGACTCCCAGCCTATACTGCCCCACCTTTTTGCAGCACTTTTGCCAATCACCTCACAAATATAAGTTGCGTAATTACTTGGTTTATCTCTTTGATAGATTAGTATCTGAAACACTGTAAGAGCAGAACAGTAGCAATTTACATCTCTTTTAGCTCAAAGACAAAGCCATAAGGAATGAAAAAAAAAAAAACCAAACCAAACCCTGTGAATTTAACACCTTAAAGACTATTAAGACATTTACAGCATTTGCAGTTTGTATAAAAGTGCGACTTTATGTTCTAAGTCCATAAAGAAACAATAATTTCTTTGATTTCACTGTGGTACATGAGAACTCCTCAGTGTCAGTGGTACCCGGAGTGAGCTTGTCCAGAGGCAAACTGTTGAGTATTCTGTCACTCACCACTGGCAATTATCTCAGTATGTTTACAGAATAGGAATACAGCAATTCTGCTGTTGGCTAGAAGAGATAAATGATACCTCTGCTCATTCAACAGTTCTTTCTTGTAATAAATTACAGACACTTAACAGTTCCCAAAATATTCCTTAAACACTGATTAAATAAAATTTTAAAAATATAAGTCATGCTAATTCTACAAAAATCACTCAGGACTGATAGAACACTATACATCTATTTAATTTCAAATCTACAAATTGAATAGTGGGACTGGCAGAATTAAAAAGGATTTATTTGAAAAACATTCCATAAGAAAGGTATTAATTTGAAATTAATCAATTACTGCAGCACTGCAATGTCCTGTTTCACTTGTTACCTTAAGGCAACGTTTCAAAAAACGATGGAAAAATTTAAAGGTATGGTGTAGAAAGCCAAAAGGAAATGCAATAAAAGAGAAGAAGTAAAATACAAACAAGATTTTTGGGTTTTTTATCTGTACATTTTCATTTCACTTGGTGTTAAACAAAGATGGCATAAAATAGAAGGAGGAGAGGCATTAAATTCTTTTCTGCCAAAATAATTCAATATGACATCAGTTCTGAAATCAGGTTTTTTTAATTTGCAAGCAAAGATCCCTCAGAAAAGGTAACCCTGCCCCAAAACTTTCAAAAGCTGGGTTGTGGTGAGTGCAGGGGACCTTGGAGGTAAGGGGATGGTTGGTATCAGGCCAGCATGCACCATGGAGGCAGTGAGCACCCTGAGCACACCTGCACTTCATTCTGCCTGTGCTGCTCAGTACTCTGAGCAGTCATTGTTACTAAGCTCCTTCATTCACTCTTGTAAGTGTGGCCTTCTCAGGGTTCAGCTCATGATTGCTTGCATTGAATTTCCATAAAGCTGGACAATGATGAAGAACTTTATTTTTCATGTAGCTCCAGGGGGAGTGCCTAAAATTGACATTGAAGCTAAGTACACTAGATTAAAAGAAACAGCTGTACATAATAAGTCCCGAGTCACATTGTTGTAACATCAGAGGAACATTCTGAAAACAAGAAATCTCTTCTGAACTCTGAAGGGGTTTATGGCTCAGTATTTATCATCACTAAGTGGAATTTCTATGCATAATGACAGGAAGCAGTCAAACTTCAGCATATTTCACCCAGTCACAGACAGAATTTGGATTATATTAAATATAACACTGCGTAACATAATGTTCGTTCTGGATAAAGCCTGAGCAGATGCTGATATTTTCTGCTACGGCTTTTGTGATCTTTATTGTTTCTGCTTGTCCTCACATCTAGATCTGTATCAGGTGGAAAACTCCTTTTTCATTTCAAAGTTGATCTGGCTTTAATTGATCAAAAATTTGCATGCATGGTCTTGAGGTTGGTGTCATAAGGTTTCATATTTTAACAGTGAGCACCGTCTAATGCTAGAGGGTCATACAGCATTAACCTTGAATACACCAAACCTTCTTGTCTCTGGAGTCTGTGTCTCAGAGGAGGCGGTCCTGAGAAAAGGCCAGATCAATCTGTGTCAGAATTCAGGGGTAGAAGGTGGATGGCAACTTCAGTCAGAACTCACCCTCTCTGCTTCAACATGGGTGTGCATGCTAAGCCTCTAACATGCTACGCCTCCTGTTACGCTACATGCTTGATATAATTTTCTCATATTTAACATAACCTCAAGGGCATGGCAAAACCTCTGTAAGAGAGGCATCTGTGCTGAGTGCAATTTGAGTGTGTAAGGGTGCAAAGTCTCATCTCCTGCAATAGCAGGGTGGCTGGCTGGAGGTGAGCCATGGTATACGCTAAAGCTAGCTACAAAGCTGAAGACATCTGGCTTTGGCTTTAGTTGTTATTGTGTTGCTGCTGACTGAGCTGCTAAATTATTTTTGTCTTTAACTCTGTCATGAAGATGCCTTTGTAACTGTCTTCTTCTTTATACACAGTTCTATACCATTAAGATGTTCCAATAAGTAAATATCAATGTATTTTGATATTTTTTTGGCCTGGTTTCACAGCTGATTGGACAGGGAATATTAAAAGCAGCAATAATGAAGTGAAGAAGGCATTAGAATGTTTTTGGCCACAAACTGGATGTTCGCAGTCTGAAGGAGGCTGTTGTGGTGTCCCTCTCTGGGAAACAGTAGATTGAAAGTGTGATTCTTTTTAGATAGAACCATTCTTTTTCTGAGAAATTAAGTTGAGAATACAGTACATTAGGAGTCCCGGTGGTATTCAGGACAGTTCAGGGTCCCTCTACAGGCTATCAGATGATGAAGTGGATGGTTGTTCTTTTAATGACAGGTTAAGCAACTGTTCAATTTCCTTCTTGCACATGCTACACAATCTATGGGTTGTGGCTGACATTTCTAGTTTATTTCTCAGAAAAGTAAAGCAAAGTAGGGACTTACTGGGTTTTGGTTTATCCTGTGTGCCAGCTGTCGCAGTGCGAGCACCTACATTAACTTGGCCATGAACATCCCCCAAAATTACACCTCATCCTGTGTCCTCCCTGCCCTTCACTTGTCCATGCACTCAGAAGAGATGGTCACTTGTAAATGATTTTGCTAATAGGTCTCATGGCTCTCACAGCGCCAAGAGAGCATTTCTCTCCCTCTAAAGAGCCTTGCAGGGAGATTTGAAAGGTTATTTAGTGTGGGAGAGTATTTTAACCTAAATTCTGTGTAGCCCCAACTCAAGCCTGCCCAGATCCTGCAGAAAACTCTATCAGATTTGGAGATGAAGTCCAAGGTTTCCTACATGGGTCATAAAAACTGAGACCTTGGTCTAAGTCAAAGACAGGTTAATTCAGCTAAGTGTAGACATCGGCACAATCTGTCAACAACTGACAAGGTGACCCTAATTGGTTCTTTGATGATTTGAAGTCTTTGTTACTTTCCTTGCTAGATGCCTGAGAAGATCAGTTTGCCCTAAAAGCACTATTGTGTGGCATTGTGATCCCTTAACTGTCCTGTTGAACGTGCATAGGAGTCTTACTCTATTAATAAGTGATAGATATGTGTCAGTATGTTAATGATTCCTGGCTCTGCATGTCCATCTGCTCTGAGCCATGCCACACACCAGAACGAGTGTTGTGGTGCCTGCATAGATTCAGAGATTGTCCTGTCAGCAGTAATTAGCTGATAAACAGATAAAGAGTGAGTTACATTACAAGGCTGGCAGAACAACGGTCAAGAGTTTCACGGTGCCACTGGCCCAGAGGCACCAGCCTTTTGCATTTGGTTCCCTTGTGAAGGTGTGAGAGTCTTTCCATCTGCAGCTGGTGAAAGAGGTACAAGCCGTCCTTGCGCTCACTTTGGATATGTCTGCATGGCATACAGGGAGATTGCTCTGTCTGCACTTTGAGTAAACAAACACCCAAGACCCACAGACCCACGGAGCTCAAAGCCAAGATGTAGCACTGGATAACAGTCCTGGTTCAGGGCCTCCAGGCACCTGCCAGCCAGGAACTCTGGCAATGGCTGTGTCTTGCCTCAACACACAGAACAGGTGCTGCCACACTCTTGACCAAAAGTCTTAGTCCCTTTGGGAACAGGCAGCTCTCCTGCTCGTGACAAAATCCTACAGAATTGAAGCTGATAACAGCAGAGAGCTGCCTCTGACTCAAGTCTCAGTTGTGCATTGAAGTAGTGCTTTGATGCTTGAGTTTGGTTCATTATAAGGATCTGTGTGATAGTCAAAGTTTTGTTTTATTAATGTAGTCCCTGCTCCGATTTCAGAGCTGTTACTGAAGCAGCAGTTTCTTTTTGTCCATGACAACACAGTAGTCTTAACCAAAAACATCCCTATAAGCAGTGAGTAGTTGAGAGGTCCAGATTTGCTGTTCTGCTAAACGTGATATGAATTTCAACATTCCTCTTAGCACGTGAGAGAGAAGAGGTCAAAAAGTAATGTATTAAATGCTTTTTTGTAGGAAAATCAGTCAATTACTTGTGGTTCCACATTAATTTATTTAAGATCAAAGGAACGACATTTAAAAAATCATGGAACCAGCAACAGAAGAGTATAACAGAAAATCAAAGGATTTGCACATGAAATGCACACTGATGGATCTGCACATGAAATACACACTGATGGATCAACTGTCTATTGCTGGATAATAAAGAAAGGCCTAGCATCACACAACAGCTATTTTTATAATGGAAAAAGGTCTAGGGAAAAAAAAGAAGTGCAAAATGTTAATAGTTTTAAACTCACATCTGTCTGAAAAGAAATGCTAAAAAATCTGCCCTCAAATAAAGAATTTGTAAGTTTGGATAGGTTTCTCAACACTGACATTGTATCATGACTCCTAACTAAAACCAATGGTACAGTATGCTGAGATAATCAAATGCTGACATCTGTGCAAGAGCTGAATGCAAAGCAGGTCTCTGATCTATAGGAATTTTTGAGATTTCAAAGCTCACTCAGGACAAAGAAAAAAGGAAAATAAATTCTGTGTGATGTTATAATAATAAAAAAGACTGTTTTAGTCAAAACATGATTTTTTTTCCTGATAACTGACTTTTATTTTTTTCAGATTTTTTCATGATTCAGTAATGAAAATTGCTGCAGGAAAAAAAAAAAAGAAAAAAAAGAATCTTATGTCAGAAAAGAAGACTTTTGCTTTAAAGAACCAAAAGAGGTATTTTGACAATTTCAAATGTAAATTATCCTGGGACTTACTAAAACCAATCCCCTTCTGTGAATGTCTTCAGTTTTGACATGTGGAACTTTGTTATGAAAAGGGCTTTTTACTGGAAATGCTCTAATTAGTTTTACCTTTCTTTCATTTCATGGCAATGTCTGACATATGACATTGTAATAGAATAAGAATTCTCTTTAGATTCCTAAAGCATTATCTGAATCATTTTCCATATGTTAATTTTGTTTAGGATATATTAAAATCAAATTTGCTAATTAGATTTTTCCAGCATCATCAGATGTGTCTAAGTTTGATCAAGAATACAGTTGGACATAATCCATTATGGTATGTATCTCAGCACTAATGTTATTTGTTAATGGATATTTTTGATATTTTCTGAACCAAGACATGTATTAAAACTGATCAAAGAATTTCTTTAGCCTACCTGGTACTCCATGACATACTGAAAGATACAGATGTATTTACTATAAATTCAGCCTCAGTGTATGCCGAATTACTGAAATTTCAAGGAGAGAAATATGAGACTAATGAAAAACCTTTGAAATAAAACACAAATCACAACAAGAAATTTGAAGACAGATTTTTAATGACACCAGACTTCCATCATTGAGATTTTCAGAAAATTGCACGTCCTATGTAGGGATGAAGAGACTTTTAGAAGAACAAGTTTCTCCAGCTGAGAGCACTGAGATCTAAAATAGTGACACATTTTGTTCAGCGCAGTACTCAAATATTTAGAAGCGAATGCCTGTGTCACATGGATGATTTATAACACGAGTAGTGGAACTTGTCATTAGTATCTATAAAATGGAAGGGCAGGAAAAGCCTCTATATAATCCAGGTTAAAATGGTTCCACTTTTCAATGGTTCATACAGTATCTTTCCCATCCAGAGGTACGTCACACATAAAAATTCATTGGTAATGCTGGCTAAGTGCTAAAGGACATTACTGTTGAGGCCCACAAGTGTTACTCAGAAGAATTCAAATCTTACTGTGGAAGAGTGTTTAATATGAAAAGGCTGAAGTCATCTGGCAAAACAGCTTTATCTGGGGTGTTAATTTTCTCATATCTTGAAAACCTGTTTCATTTTCACAAAAGGATGCCCAGAAAGTGGCCTGACACGTTTTCTTTACACTTTCAGACTACAGAGAGTTTATCTTGAGGAAATTGAATACTTCTCACTCCAGTGATGTGAATATTCACTTCGGGGTTCAGTCCTGATATCAGTGACATGGAAACAACACTCTTGGTCTCAGCTGCAAGGCTCCCTGCTTTGGGCCACAATTGCACATTGTTATCAGTCACTTCATGCCCATATCTGTTGATATTAATTATTAATATTTCTTCCTTCACTGTAAAATGTGTAATTACCTATGGGTTTCTAAGGAACTAAAGGTGTAGAGTTGCTCCCCTCCTATGCCACCTGATAGCTGCAATATTCCTTTGTAATAGGAGAGGATGTTGGAAAAGCTGTAAAGGAAGCAGAGGTGATAAACATCAGTTTATCACTATGTATTATTCTATGAAGCTCTCAGACCTGTAGGCGCTGGACATAGAAATCCAAGAAAATTGGATCCCTTCTACAAACAGTTCAGAGTCCTAAACCACTCTTTCACCAGTACAAACATATAGGAGAAATATCAGGAACTGTAACATTGAAAGTTAGTGCCAATAACCACCTGGAGGTGATCTTCATGGATGAGTGTGAAGCAAAACATATTGCAGTGGGGAGAAGGTCGTGAGGAACGTGATTCATGCATTTAATTACCTTAGGAACAAGTTCATGAAGGTCTTTTCAATGTTGCCTTCTCATTCCAGATGTTCAGTGCAGGCATGCTCACACTTTGTAGGGAATTACTAAATAAATTCTGGTAGGAAGTTATGGAAGCACTTTCTGGAAGGGAGAAGTGGCTTTCTGTAACAGGAAAAGCACTAGAGGACATGTCAAGTGCAGAATTCTTTTGAGTAAAGTAAAAAGCATGAGTTGGTATTTCCCCTGGGATTCTGCACGGAATGGCTAGGACTTACCAGGCTGTCCAAAACACTGTGTTTCCTTTAGTTTTTTCCAACTAAAGGAGAGTGTTTCCATTGAGTTTGTCCAGAATATCAGAATCAGGCGATATGAATCACAGTTCTGGGGAAGCCTAAAAATGTGATTACACAGTGCTAGGCAAGAAATTTAAAAATTACTGCAGACACAGAGTCTGAAAGCACAGCAGAAGACTCAGAAAATGGAATAATTTTTCTGCTAGAACAATTACAGTGTAATCAAAGTTTCATTATAAATAAAACTGCAATTCCCACATTGCACATATGAAACAATTAGTGACTTTAATTTGCATTGCTATAAAGGGAGTTTTGCCATTGCAGAGTTTACTGTGAAAATAGAATCAAGTAATTCAGTCTTAACATTACCTGGATGTTTTCAAATGGTCTGTACACAAATATTTTCTGATACAAGCCTCTTTTGTCTTCAAACCACCAAAAGCATAGTCTTCTGGACAAGCAGCTTATCCCTCTTTCCACCTGAAAATATGTCACATGCTTGTTTGGACCCCTCCGCTGCTTAGCCCTGATCTTATAAACAGGCAGAGATTGGTTGGCAGCTCTAGAGCTACAATGCAAAAATCAGCCATCCTCAGTTGCCCTTCTGCAGGGATGGATGATGATGTGGCTTATCAGAATGTGTCAGTGTTACACTGCCTTGGAGAAATACCACTTGCAAACACTCCTACACAGACAACTCATACCTTGGGTTGACTTCAAAGGGAAATGGTGGAGCTGCAAGTTTGGGAGAGAAGCAATGGAGACTGGGTGCATCTTGGCTCTGTCTCCCCTATATGACAGCTACTGTAACTGTACCGCATGTGGGTTGTTGAAATTTTTAGATATTATGAACCAGCATTAATAAGCTATTTCTCTGTTTCCCTCTCCCCAACCAACTGAAAGAGCAAATGAGTAATTGTGACTCATCTGATACTTTTGAGAGATCAGGTTTCTTCAGAATATTTCTAAGTTGATGTTGGTCATACCAGAATCTTTTTCGCATCCCTCTGCCGGAGAGTCATAAGCCAGCCAATTTTAGATGGACTACGTACTATTGTCCACAAAATGTTGATTTTGTGTCGTTGCATTTTTCTTCTGCCTCTACATGGCATGAGGTCCCAAATTAAATGTAGTTATTTACTCGACTGAAGTAGCTGGAAAATTTCCACTCTTCTGAATCGCTTTTTTAAAGAAACAGGGAAATTGCTAAGTTTAGAGAGTGTTGAGACACTGACCTAGAATAGGTGAAGAGGAATCAAGAAGGGGATGTCTAGAGGTACTCCCCAAGGGCCAGCTGGCTAGGGAGAGGGAGCAAAAGCTGAGGGTGGCAATCACTGGGTTTCATTAGGCAATCTGTCTAATGGCTCTGTGATATGAGTGAAAAAGGCAGCTGAGATGAAACAACACCCTGGGAAATGAGTAGGTAGTAACAGTAGACAAACTGCAGACAAAAAGAATTCCCCCAAAAGTGAAGGACAATGAGAGCTCACACCTCACTGCTGTGACAAGCAATAGATTTTTTTTTTTTTTTTTNTGCTAGCTGTAATTCATTTCTCCACCTGCTAGTCAGAGTGAGCAGATTTCCACAGCATGAGAACTCAAGCACGCATGCTGAGCCTGCTGAGGAAAATGAACAGTATCTCCACCTTGACAGCAGTGGCAAATGTCCTAGAGAAGTGTGTGTCCTAGATGCAATTGTTTTTTCTTTTTTAAACAAAATGCACATATTTAAATGAACCTGCAGTAGGAAGCTTAGACTATCAAATCCTTACAAAATGGTGATGTCTTCCACAAAGCATGCTTATTAGTAATGTCATTTAAACCCAGTAATGACTCCACATTTGTCAGTGGTGGAGGATTGAGACCAAGTCTTCTGTGGGTAAGTAGGTATTGTTACTGATTTTCAGTCCTGGATTTCCAGGGCAGGTGCTAACCCACTCTCAAAACACCACAGATTTGTTTAAATCTGTCCAGCTTGGACCTTTACCAATTTCTGTCTGCTCAGAAGCTGTATGGTTCATAAATCCCAATCCCTGTAAATGTTATGACACAGCACTATCCTGGTGGATAGCAAGGGAAGTATGTCTAAGTGAAATATTCTCATGGTAAGACCTTTATTTCAGCTTTAATATTTTTTTTATTTGTCATTTGCAAAGGTGCTTTATAGGGGCTTTACTTCTCTGCAGGCTTCCTCCTACCTGACAGTGTATTGTGTATGTGTTGGCTGGGATAACACACCCAGCAGCATCTTGCAGGCAGCTGGGACAATCCCACTGCTGCTGGGCTGTGGCACAGGAGCGCTGCGGCACAGGAGGTCAGCGCCAGCCGTGGTCTGGGTGCCGTGGATGAAGCAGGGAGAGCTGCAGGGATAGTGGGCACAGAGAGCTCATTCAGCCCCGGCTCCAACCCTGCCAAGTGCTGCCGTGAAGGCCCTGCTGGGGTTTCAAAGAGGTTTTGCTTTGTGAGTGGTTTCAAGGAGTGAAAAAAAGAAGCCAGGGAAAATTATTGACTCAATAGGGTTTCCATAAAATTCTATTTTTTCCTCCTAATGCTTTTTGGCTCCCTGTCTCTAAAAACCTTACAGATCAATCAAGATACAGTTAGGAAATCTAATAAAGGGCCTACAGTTATAATGATGACCTTCTTCTATCCTGTTTTTTTTTGTTTTGCTTTTTTTTTTTTTCCTGTGTTGGACTTCTCTGGAGTCCAACAGAAAAATAGAGTTCTGGCAGAAACAAAGCATCTCTGTCTATTCCAGTGAAGTTTTGCTTGCTTTAGAATCAGATCTCTCTCTCTATTTTGTGAATGTCAGTTTTATTTCATTTCATGGTTTCATGTATCTTTTTATTTTCATTCGTCCTCTAAGTAATACTCAAGGAAATGAGATGCCTGAAATAATCAAACAGTGAAAGTCAAGTATGCAAAATTAAACTCACTTAGGCACTTTAGCTAAGCTGACTGATCTTGGACATGGAAATTTTCACAGTTTGAATTCTGCTCAGGTCAGCAGCAAGCAAAGTTCATTATTTTCTGCTGATTGTTTTGTGGCCTATAGGATATAGATTGATGTTTTCTTTCTGTGGAATAGGTTTCATATTCCCTGCTCTCTGTAGGCTAGAAATGGGAACTACATACAGCTGGACAGAAGGGGATTTCAGCTTCCCTATGAAATATGGAACAATTGCTTCCAGGCCTGGAAGGATTTCACACTATCAGACCTTCAAATTGCTTCTGATATAGTGTATGAATAGAAGATGTTGTAAGCCATTTTTAAGAAGTTTGAAGTGCTAGGAAGGAGCTAAATTTCCTTTTCTATTCAACCAGCACAAACTGTGAAAGACTGACATAATCAACTGGGTCAGATGAAAGAAGGACTGGAGTGCTCTGGCAGGGCCCATCTCAGGACCCCTAGCTGTTCCATATTTCTGGACAACCCTGTACAGAAGGATTTTCATCCTTCTTCCAGCTGAGGAAACACCCCTACCCACTTTCTTCTGTCTTAACTTTCCTAGGATCCTAACCTTAGTTTTTCCTTAAAAAAAACTAGTGCTAGTTTTGAACAAGGTTCTGAAGTGCTAAAACCCTTTTCTTTCTTCCCAACATCTTTATTAATGTCTGTCTTTTGTTGGTAGGCATTGTATTGCCAGCTTTAACTTCTGGCGTGTGAATGTGGTGGCTGCTTGTTGGGTCTCCTACTGTGTCACTCAGTGCCTCAGAGCTGGAGCAAGCACAGGGGAAGAACTGTGGGAAAATCTGGCTGACAAGCTGCACCATGCAGTCCATGAGCTGCAAATGGCCAGGGGCAGGGTTGGCAAATACAAATAGAAACTGAGGGACCAGTGATGCTTGTGAGCAGCACAAGATGAAGAACACGTGAGAGCTGGCCTAAGGGGAGTGTCCACACAACAGGATTTCAAGGTACATGCTGACAAGGCAAATAGCTAGAGGAGCAACCACAGAAGTGTCAAGAACTGCTCTAAAGCAGAGTTGTGATGAAAGCCGTATGGACACTCAACTAGTCTTATTTCTGGAGATAGTATAAGGACTAGAAAATGTTCAAACACCCATTCCTCTCTCTTCAGTCGTTGTTCTTACCTTCCGAGCTGGTTCTGGGATACTCTGGTAAATGAGCTGTGCCCTTCTTCATCATCAGATACCAGGGTAAAATATCAGTCATGGGTACTGGAAGCTATCCACCTTTCCCTGCCCACAAAGGAAGCGAGGGAAGCACTCACAGACTGAGCAGCTGTATGAGAGCCCCTAACATTCTAGAAATGATTTGTCACATGTGGTTTTGGCCCCTGACAGAAATGTAAGCAACTTTGAAAGCATGGCAAAGGGAGCCACAAAAAAGGGCTGTGATACTAAAAACTGTGACTTCATACTGAGCATTCTTCTTAGTCAGTGGGAGAAAAACAGTTTAGTCCGTTAAGGTTGCAGCTAATTAAACTTGTCAATGTAATCTACTTGTTCCATGATAAACCCTGGACTGATTTACCACTTGTTATCTGTGACATTGCACTTGTAAGCATTTAAAAGCAAGGCAAATTATTGGTATGCTGTGTTCATAAGAGGCATGACAGAATGAGAATTCTGGTCCCGGCTTAATGTCCTTTGCATACTATGTCAGTCTAAGTTTATATTATTTCTTCAAGAAGATCTTCAAGAAAAACACCTTCATGCTCCCACTGTAGGGCTGCTACATGTGTTTTGCAGCTCTCCAAAATTTTGTAGCTAGAATATATGCGTATTTCTCTCCTGACTGCCCTAATAAAAAACTTATTTTATCATTGGGAGAGTATATGACAATTTAAAGGCTGTTAAAGCATGAAGTACCTGTAGGACTTGTTTAAAGTGTTTGGTATATCTGGCAGTCCACCAAGCTGATGAAAGCCCTTGATGTTTCATGACAGTCAAAATAAAGCACAGCTGAGTGGGCTGGTTTGGCCGAAGTTCTTATTTTTGTACTCAATTTTTATGCCTTTTGATTGAAGTTAAATGCAGTGAATGTGCAGTTTTATGCTCATTTTAGGTTTAATTATGAAGCCATGCCTTTGGCATCATAAAATAGTGAAACACTTTTTCTTGAAAAAATATCTCTGGCTTTAAATCTTTGGCTTCTGGTGCTAAAACAAATATGTGGTGTTCCCCTTTTCCTCCTTTTTTAGATTTTTGATCTCCTGTGCTAGATACAAGCTCTGCAGGCAGAGTTGCTCTCTGATATCTGTAGTAAAAAAAAAAAAAAGTGTTTGCAAATAAAATTCTTGGAGGCCACAAAGCCAATGGGATTTCAACTGAGAAGAATTCTAATCAAAATATGGATATCCTGGAGAGGCCAAGAAGGAGTCTCTGTGATTCAGGGATAGTGTGCTAGGTCATTCCCCTTGTAGCAACAGATCTACATTGAAAAATAACTCCCACAGTACTTTAAAACTATCAGGCTACTTTAAATGCAGCTGGGTTTTTTCTCTTTAATAGAAATATGCTTAACTTAAGTGCATAGTTTGTTCAGCTGAAAAGAGGCAAACACCCAAACAAAATAAACAGCAAAAAAGGTCTGGAGGTCGAGGCCCTGGCGCCAGGACTCATGAGATGTCTTCACAGGGGCAGTCACCACCCCCAGCAGCCCACAGGGTGCCGGGTTTAGAAGGCTGGAAGGAGAATGGCCTTTCAGTCAGCACTCTGGAAATCTCATGGAGGAGGTAGAGACAACACAGATGCTTTTGTGAATGAGAAGACAGTGCCTGCAGGAGAAATATCTGAGGCTGAGAGACAGATCAAAGTTGTGGCTGAACAGATCAAAGATCTCAAAAGTAAATGTACGTGCACAGCAAGCTGCCTGGTTTGCCTGAGTGAAAGTCATTCTTTTGACAATCGTTTTCTTGCATTTCAGATTAGCCAACAAAGCATGTGGTGCTCAGAATAGAGCAGTGAGAGACTCCACCAGTAGAAATTGGGCACTTGCCATTGTCTACATCTCTATCTGTAAGCATTGGAATATAGCTCCGACAGCTCTAAAGCGCAGCAGAGGATTAATGAGAGATCAATGAGACTGAGGGACTGGCTGCAAGGTGGAGGAGGGTGGTACTCACTTCAGGGAAGCCTGCCTGAGGCATATTGAGAATTCCATATTTTCTAAAAATCTCTTCAATGTTCCTCTAGCTGGGCACTCTGACTTGCTGATCAGTTTTCAAGAGCTGGGCTGAACTGCTCCATGGTAAAATCCATTAGCCCCAGACAGAGGAGCAGAGTGGAAAATTCCCTCTGTCCTTGTTCCAGTGACAATTATTTATATAAAGTGAAACAATTCTGATGAGATATTGGCTTTTCAGTCCCTTGCTTCAGACAGTCCTGTAAGAACATCCAATTTCAAAATTATGTCTTTTGTGCTGCTTGGACCTTGAGCTGTAACTTCCCAATGAGTGTTCTCATTTCTGACCTGGGATCGGGCTGTACCTTCCTCCTGTACTTGTGACCAGAATTTTTAACCTGAGCCCAAGACGTATTTCTCAGAGTATTATTGTGACCACTATGAATGCTGCAATTAAAACAAAGGGAAAAGACAGGAAAAGGGCAGGAAAGGTCAGAAAAATGATAGGAAAGGATGGGAAAGGAAAAGGGAAAAAATGAGGATATAGGTATGAGGAAAAGAGATTCTGAATGAATATTATGGTACTGCATCCGTAAGAAATTCCTAGTCTAAGATGAGTGCAGCCAAATAGTTTACAAACAGTGATGGAGAGCTAAAGGTAGAAACCGGGGAAATACATGTTTTTGACTTGTAAAAAGGTCATAGCCTACAAGCTGCTCAGCCTGGGTTCTCCAGCAAGTTGCACAGGTCCAAAGACCTGTGGGATTCTCTGGGGTACAGCCATGGTAGGAGATGTAAGTTCATAGTTTCACCTCTACATGCAATAAGGGGAAATTTGCACTGAAATAGGATGTACAGCTTTTATTATTAAAGGATTTTCAAAAGAGAGAATAAAAGGGACAGTGAAGAGTGACACAATATCTTCAAAGACTACTGGAAAAGGCTTCCACTGAAAAATGTGAGATGCTTGGTCTATTTCCTAAACATAGAGATGATTTACGTTAGACCAGTATCCTCAAATATACTTTCTATTACAGGGCTGACCAATCTTGGAAGTTATGGCTAGAACTAGAAGCCAGATCAATATTAGAAATTATGTCCTTTCTTGAAACGGAGGTTTATTCACCTAGAACATAGGCTGATAGGAGGTCATGAAAACCCTATTTTATTTTCCAAACCTTGCTGGAAAATGTAGCTTAATTAAAAGATACTTTACAGTTTAGTTAAACACATATTATTGGATTCAGTGGACTTGGTGAAATTTAACTCAATTGAATTTAATAAAAAGAAAGTTAAAAAAGGTGTCCTTTCAAGATTGTTTCAGTCCTATTTTTCTCTAATGAAATAACCCTTCTGGTTTTAAAGGCTATGTATCTGTTTCTACAGAAATATCTGAGAAAATGTGTCTGTGTCTGCTTGGTTCAAATATATCTGCATCACATATAGCAAATGTACTTTATAGGAACTGTGGGTTTCCTCTAAGCTCATTGAATTCTCTATAGCATGTCCTGTCACATAACCTAGTGTTGCATTGATCATTGGATGGGCTTTTTTCCAAAGTACCACTGTTTAAATCAGAACAACATAGGAAAAACATTTTTTTTAATTGACCTGTGTTTCTTTTCATCTTACTCAAAGACTGTTCACATATAAAATGACAGCTACCCCTGTCACTCTCCCAAGGGAAAGATATTGCCTTTCAGCACTTCTTTCCCTGAGCCTTCCTACTATCCTTTGTATGGTTATTTGTGTTCAGCTGCTCTGGCTGTGCATCTCTCCCTCTCTCTCTCCCTCCTTCCCCCCCCCCCTTCCCTCCCTCCCTCCCTC
>VXBU01008271.1:512725-575608 GCA_013400315.1 Bombycilla garrulus
TCTTTCTTTCTTTCTTTCTTTCTTTCTTTCTTTCTTTCTTTCTTTCTTTCTTTCTTTCTTTCTTTCTTTCTTTCTTTCTTTCTTTCTTTCTTTCTTTCTCTTTCTTTTTTTTTTTTCCTTTTATTATTGCTGCATTTCTTACTTAGCCAGAGCAGAGAGAAAGTCATTGAAGAAAGAAAGTGCTTTACATTGGTCTCCTACCTTATGGAGTCCATGGTATGGGCAGTTCTATTGATCACCAAGGGCAATAACAGTGTAGGGGAAGAGGAGCTGGGCAGGGGGGACGAGGCTGGGGGCTCAAAAGGCATTACATCAGCACTCTTTGCTGTGGAATGTGTGTCTCTGTCACAGCTGACCCCAGGGCTTGACGCAATACAGGCAGCTCTTCAGGCTGTGATAATGTACTCCAGAGTGCAGGGATGTTGCAGCTTGTCTCTTGACTCGCTCCTCCACATCCACCTAGGGTTATGACTCCCTCCACACCTTCCATCTACTTTCCTGAAGTGTAGCATTACCCACATCCACCCATCATCTCACAAAATAGAGGAAAAAGGAGAACAAAGATGTATTTGTGAGCTCAGGAAAATATTTCACAGCTTGTAATTTGGCTGTAATTGTAGATAATGCAGGAGTTCTTTAACTTAGATATATCAGAATTTAGAAAATATTTGCTATGCATTTTATTGGATGATTTCCTCAAGGAAATGCAAGTGTAATTCTATCTCATCACTTTAGTTAAGTCCTTTCTGTTTCTTTGACTCTTTTATAGTGACAATACTGCACAGTCTTTGGTTAACTTGAGCAAAAAGTCATTTCTGTGTGGCAGCAGGACAGGTATTCTGAGTAAGTCTGGGTAGAGGAGAAGCAAAGCATCAGAAAGAGATTGTTAGCAGGGACTACACTATGGAAAGGATTTCCTGACTGATTAAAACGACAACCCTCTCTTTAAACAGACTGGAGTAGGAGCAGATAAGCTGCTCCATTCACTCATTAGTTCATTCATTCATTCATCTCCATTCATTCTCTCTCTCTCTCTCCATTATGCCAAGAATATGGTCAGTCCATTTAACCCTTTATACAAAGAGAATGAAGCCTACAACAGTAACTAATTTGAAAGCTGAGGTTAAACTCTTTCAGGCACCAAGATGCCACATTTAAGGGCAGATGTGGAAAATATTAGCTGGGTCACTCAGAGAAAAAAAAGTGCAGTGTTAGCCAACAATTATTGTTTCCAAGGTGGTTTATAGAAGCCTCAGGCTGATAACCCAAACAGAGCATAAATTCAGCCCATAAAAATGGTGCTCATCCCTGCACGCTTCTCATTAAGTACATTACTATTGGCGCATGTATGTCTGATACTCAGCTTATTAGCAAGGTTTATCTGTTGATTTTTTTTTTTCTTTAACTGCTTGAAGGTTTTAATATAATTGTATTTTATAGAGGAAAGTAACTGGCTTGCAATTCCTGTGTAAGGTTCCTGTATTGCCAACTGTCTTCTATCTCTGTTTAGAGCCACTGAGAAGTTACCACCGGAAACCTGTACCTCTTTTTGTTCTAGAAGAAGGGAAAATTGTGATTTATGGGGTTTTTTTCAGAACTACACTGTTAATCAGTGAATTTTCAGTTAAAAGAGATTGTTAATTGCAGTCATAATTGAAGAAACTGGCATACTGATACAGTCCTGGACAGTGGATCGGGACAAATAGCTGTCTTTGGTTTCTGAAGGTTTTCATTTTAACAGATGTTGCCTTTTTGCTATTGTGATGAAGATAGACAAAATCAGTAAAACAAATTTAGAGACACAAAGATGGGACTTCTCTCCCTATACTTTCCTGTTAACAGATGTGTATGTTCATTGATGTTTCTCTTACCCCTCTTACCTTCCTCACAGAAAATCCCCATTGTCCAATGTCAGTGTTTGAAAACACAAACAAAAAAAGCTACATGTTCATAATGTGTTGTGTTGCTGCCTCCCAGAAATATATCTTGCATTTGCTGGACTGGTGATGTGTCGCATGTTAACCCCTGGGAAAACAGGGAGAGATGGTTCAAGAGTTGATTTGCTCCCCTATCAGTGATCTGAACACTCTGGCTTAACAACCATCAGAATCCTGTGTGTACGGAGGCACACTTGGGAGGTTTCTTGGTCTGAGTGCAGTGTGTGGTAGAGCTGTTTGACAGTTTGCATCCCCACAGCACCAGTGCTCCATAACCAGCAACCCAGGGGATGCATCCTGCATCCAGAGCGAGAGGCAGGTCCTGAACTGCACAGCCTGGCAGTCCTGGCTGCTGGTTGAGGTATTGCTATCCCTCTTTACTGACAGATGCCTAAAACCCGGAGAAGGAGATTTGTTTTCTGGGTACTGCACAGGCTTGACCAGCAGGGTCTGTGATGAAACCAGGGATGGGGCTTTAATCTCTCCAGTCTGAAATCACTGTGTCTGTCTCCTCAAAATCAAACATTTCTAGCAGAGGTGCTTTCCCAGTCCAATTCTAGAAAATCCAAATCACCATAGAGTAAAACACACTAAATTTTGGGAAATGCTGTTATTTTTTTTTGACTCAGGTAGATTTTTTTTGGAAGAAGGTGCCAGATGTATCTTCACTGTTGTCATTTCCCATTGAGCCTTATGCTTTCATTAAAGTGCAATCCTGTTTGTTGCTGAGTCCAAGAATGCAGAAAGGACTGGCAGAGCTCTGTGGATTTAGACTCAGCTGAGAGTGCATTCAAACATTGACTTGAATTTGAGGAACAGATTTTTTTAAAGCCTGGCTTATTCTCTGACGACAAAGTACTGACCCTCTGGGATGGTGCCTGCTGTGTCAGATGATTCAGGGTATGGGCTAATCATGTCCAGAGGTCAGAGAACAGGAAGGAAAGGCTGAAATTAAAGGGCAGCACACTTAATTAAAATAAAAGGGGAAAGAGAAACTATTTGTTTTGCAGAATAGCCTGTAGAATTGCATTCCTGGCAGGGTTGGAACAACAAAATAGGGACTTCATCCACTTAAAATGGGTGCATCTTGGAAGAAAACCAATGGACTTACAATGCCTGACTTATTTTCATTTCAAGAGATGTAACAAGTAATTGTGCCTAGAATCAGAAGTTTTAATAGTTAAATATTGGGTTTTAATCAAAGATGGTACAAATTTAGAAAGAGGAGGGGAGAGAAGAAGGTGGGTCATGTATAGGTACAAGGGAGAAATCTGAAGTTGATCCAATGAAGATAAATTATAAACACCATTGTTCAGATAATATTGGGTCATGGCAAAAAAGGATTACCTCCTGACAAGGCTGGGAGGTTAAAAGACATTGTCATCTGATGGCACAAAATTACCTTCATTTTTACTACCATCCTTTTCCCTGTCCACTGACATTGCATGATGGATACCAATAGAAATAGCCCATTAAACAGTTTTGGCTGTAAATGGCTGGGAAATCTCTCTTTTTCATATACTAGCAGCAGTTTGACTTCCCCAAAGTTAAATAAAAATGGTTTGTTAATTGGCAGAAGTTGCATCCCTCTGTTGTGAGGGGCATGCAGGTCTCATCCTTCAGAGCTGTGCAGGATTGCCTGGCCAGCAGGATGCTACCAATTCAAAAGATCATTGAATGTGGTAAACCTACAAATATTCCTCTTGGGCCAATGAGATATTCCAGGCAGAGGGGCCTTTCATTTTCACCTACTGCCATCCCTGTTAGATGTTTTTTGGCAAGTGGGTGTTTGTGGTATTTGCACTGCCTCTTCTGTTGCATTGGCCTACTGTATAAAGATTTGGATAATATTTTACAATATATGACCTCCTTCATATCAAAATAACATGCCATGTCCTATATCACAACACAAACCAACGTGGTTAAACCAGGATGAGTGATGACGAACTATCCCTGCCACTTAAATACTGTACTCATGATATGGTAACCTCACGGAATATGGAAATTCATTATCCTCTTAGGTCTGGACCAAGACCAAAACCAAATTTATTCAGAATGTGAAGAAGATAAATGACTGATAAATGGGAAAAGAAATAGCTGTCTTCCATAAAAGGAAAAAAAAAAGAAACAGGGCATGTCTTAGAGGAGAAGTTTATTGCAGGGATTAAGGATTTGCTAGTCTGAAACCTGATAAGGGAAAGAATATCCATAATCCTTTTTCACTGAGAAAATTTACATTAATTAGCAATTTAGGTCAAGCCAAAGTGAACGCACAAGAATGAAGAGAAAATAGAATCCTTTGTTTCTATGCAGTTTTTTCAAAAGAGTAGTTTGTGGAAGCCATATCCTTCTCCTTTCTAGGCTGATTTTTTTTATGGCACTACATACCAGCAGCTTTCTCCACATATGAGCAGAAGAGACTAACTCTTAAACATCATCATGCATGAAGATGACAGCTCAGGCTGCATTAGAGCTCAAGGCAATAAATGGCTGAGGAGACCGCAGAATTACCTGAATACCATTTTTAGGACTACAGTAATTTAGTGATACAGAAAGCCCTTGAATGCAGTACTTCCAGCTGAGTTCTTACAGATTATGGTTCCTCTGGTAGATTGTGCTGTGGGGGGACTGCTCTCTGCTCTGCCACTTTTATGAGTCTAGAAATTAATTTCAAGGCTGGAGTTACCTTTTATTTAGGGTTATTAGGAGCTTGTCTAGAAGAAAATGAGACACAAGATGTCTGTACCATGGGAAAATCTCAGCTTTATATGGGATGACTGATTATACTTCTTCTTTTCTTAACTGCTTGGGCCAATGTCACAAACGTACATAAATTTTCAAGCTGACTTCCACCGAAAATGATCCTGGCTGACTGCAAGTAAGGCGGAGACTCGCAGCAGAGAATTTTTTTCCCATCTCACGTGTTCTGTGTAAAGTGGTGCTGAGCATCCATGGCTCTTAGCATCAGCCCAAGCTGTAAGCACTCAGCCTTGCCCACCACAGCCCCAAATACCTTCATCAGTCTATAACCTGAGCATTGCAGACCACAGCTACTATGGGGCTTTAAGGTAACTGAGATGAAGGTGGCCTTATATCTCCATCAGGCTTTAAACCAGCTACAGATGGTCACTGAGCTGACCAATAGTTTTCTCATCTTCTGTCTATCAACTGTTTCCTGAAAAAGCCTATTAAGTAAACACATGGATGAAATATGAGAATGGGTGAGAAACAGTGTAAGGCCCCAGTGCTGGTTTTCCTTAAAAACCCTTTGTTTTGTTCTGTCTTCCCATTAAACCAAGATGAGCTTTGGGTTGGGATCACTGCTAATACTTTGTTTTTCAGCTAGCATACAGGAAAAGATTTGTGAGACAAAACTGGCAACATCTAGACAAGAAAGTATGTGTGAGTCTCTTGTTCAAAACTAAAATATGAAAGTGTTAAAACTGAAGTATAATAGCTTGGAATAAAATGAATAAAAGGAAAAAGAAATAGTGAAGAATAGAGGAAGGACAGCAGAATGAGAGAAAAGGGAAGAAAGAAAAAAGATCAAGAGAGAGGAAAGTTTTCTTATCTCTTATTCCTTTCTCTTTCCTCTAACCTCTTTCTTTCTCTTTCATAAAAAAATGCAATACTAGAAAGCACATCCACATTCCTTAAGCTTAAGCTTGATCTTCTTTCCTGAGCACATCTCGTAATTCCTACCACAAATGTGTCAAGCTAATGCTTGAAGCTGCTCAATTCTCTTCCAGTTTTGGAAAAACCACTCTGCTTGAAAATTTAGAAATCCTCCTTTCATTTTCAGCCTAGTTTTACACATGACCAATTTATTCCCATTTGCTCTTTTACTAATACAAAGCAATAACTTATATAGATCTTGCCCTTCCCTCATATATACAACCACTGGTGTATTTATGGAGAGCAGTCATTTCATCTTTCAGCTGTACTTGTCTAGGCTAAAAAAGACAACTTCCTTTAGACTCTTCCTTTAGGGTAGGCTTTCCATTGCCCAGTAATCCAGCAGACAGAGGCAGCTTTCATATTTGCTGGTCAAGAGATCTCTTTGGGGTTACCAAAGCATCCATATAGTCCTCTTTCAAAGTTTTTTCTCGTGGAGTCTTCTACACACTTCTAACCTCCATCCCACTCTTATCCCACTCTAGTCCATTATGGTTAAGCAGATCTATGCGTCACTGGCAAATTTTCTGAGCACAAGCCTAGGTTCTGTATCAAACCCATCTCCAGTAGTAATGTTCCTCTTGAAAATAGACTTTTAGCTTGTTCCTTTTCTCATTATTATATTTGTAAGACTATTCTCATTCTCCATTTTAACTTATTTACCCTGTGTTATCACTGTGTTACTGAGTTACCAAAAACCACAAGGATTAGATTATCCCCATTTGCCTCATCAAAGGAAGACATCAGGCAAGTCTGGCATACTGGTAAATGCATGTTGAATGTTATCTCATTTTCTACTGAACTCTTTAAAATTTGCTCTCCCTTCAGATGTGATAAGTTTTGTTTCTGTTCACATAGTCCCATAAGTTTATTTCTTCTATTCTATACATCAGTATTCTCCTAGAAAACTCAGAGCACAGAATTTATCTAAAGATTTACTTTTTATCTCACCTCAATCTTTCTTGAGAAATGGCCTTCTTTATTTTTTTAATTTCAGATTCTGACTGGATTTTCCCAAACACACTCTCTTTCCAAACACACAGCTCTTTTACTACTTTCAGATCTTCATTATCCACCATCACTGAAATCAAATAGCAATGGGGGTAGGTTCCTTTGAGAGCCTGCTCTGGCTCATTCCTTTCAAGATCAAATTAGATATTCCTTGAGCCCAAAGAGTGCTTTGGTCTGCCTCATTACATGCCTTCAGAGCTGAGCATGGCTTCTGTTTGGGGAAGGGCCAGCTGTGAGATCTCCCAGTCTTCTGCCAGGTGCACATTAACAGCATTATAAATGCCACAGAGTCTGGAGTCAAATTCTTAGAGCAATTCTATCCCAGACACAATGTTGTCACTGCTATCATAACTCAGCTCAGCAGCCTCAGTATCATTTACCCTTAGTATAAACACCAAAATTGTCTGAAAAACATTGTGATGCAAGAAAATGTCAGCAAGAAGAACAGCACAGAGCGTTTTGGACACCCTTAGCTGTGTGGTAACTGGTGATGCAAACTGAGATACTAAGAAAACAGACAGCTGTGTCTGCTGAAAAATCATTGCAATTCCTCTGCCAGATGGGGAGATTGATAAATATGATCTGCAGGGGCTGGGAAGGACTAAGAGTTTGGAGCAACTCTGGGCAATTGTGAGCAATCTGCTAATTAAAGACATGGCTTTGATGAGGGTTACAAGCTCAGGAAGGGTCAAGGGTTGTATCCATAGAGAAAGGAATCAGAGAATTGAAAGCAAGTGGAAAGTTTATATCTTTCTAACAAATTGGCTGATGTAAAGAAGAAGGAAACAGGAGGACCGGAACCATGTCTGCAGAAAAACATGTAAATGGAGATGCTAAAGCAGTGGAAAACCAAGCAAGACCTAAACCCATGAAACAGTGTTGCAAAATGAAATCAATAACACAGAATGGGTTTTTTTTCTAAATAGCACGTTATCACAAAATAATTGCTAGTGGTTGTTATTTACAATAGTCATTTTTATAGCATGATGATTAAGTGTAGGGAGTAAGAAAACAATAGCTCCAAAAGCAATAATTCTTAATGTTTATTGAAGACTGCACTGCGAGATTTCCAGATCAGCTCACAAGCAATTAACCAAGACTCAAAATAACCTTACAAGGTAGAATAATCATACCCATTTCACAGATAAGTACACAGAGAGAAAATAGAAATAACTCAGTCAGTTAGGCAAATTCATTTACAAGACAAAAGTTATTCTTTCTTTCCTGACCCTTACTCTAAGTTTCCACCACTAAAATAAAAAATTTATTTTCTTAAAAGAGCGGCAGCAAACATCTGCTTGGGTTTGTGTGTCTGAAATTTATGCAGGCATTTTAAGCAGCTTAACAACAGCAGCACCAAAATAAATTTTTTTCAAGTGGTCAGAAGTGTTTAATACAGCCTTCCTGACGTAGCAGTGGCATCAGAAGATGCTAGATAATGTATTAAGTTGGAAAGCTATTATTTCCAGTCTACTCAGATCATTAAAAAATTGAAAAAGGAAAAAGAGTCACAAATTGAGATTCTGCCTGCCTTGCAAATTCAAGAGTGCCAAGGGTCATGTTTGTGTTATAAGTCTCTTCCAGCATGACCAAGCCTGTTCCCACACTGTGGCACATCAGGAAATGGCTGAAGAGGTGACAGCCTGAGTCTGTAGCCTGCTGTGCTCCATAATTCAGTATATATTTCACTGCTTTTGTGTCTCCCACAAGTAAACCCCCATAACTAAGTCTCTGCATAACATCAGGAGCACAGATGGTGAGCTGTGCACTGCACAGGGACAGCCTCTTTTTGCTGTAGGTGTGTACAGACATTGGTTTGGTGAGTACCACCGGCAGCAGCAAACTGTTTAATGTCCCAACTCCAGTGAAGGAGGAGCTGTGTGTACAGCCAGATGCTGTAGCTCGGTAGTCAAGGGTCTGCTTTTTCAGATGCCAGCAACCTGTCTGCTAATGCTCTTCAGGGCCACACATATATCTGTACACTGTGCAAACCATGCCATGGGTGTTCAGTTGTCTTCTGAAAAGATCCAGAGGACTGCACATGGTAAAAATCCCTGTCAGTCAAGCAGTACACATTAGGACTTTTCTGGAAACACAACATTTTTCCATAAAATGGAACAGGGGGAATGGAACCCTTCATCCACTGCCCCACTGCCAGCTGACTACAGGTATAATATGGGGATGGAACATGGCCCTGGGGTTCCCACTCTGGAGAAGCCCAATTTGTACCTACCCACATCAGCACTCTGTTTCAGCATCCCTGTGGGCTAGGAACTTTTCAGGAGGTATTTTTAAAGAGCTACCTTGCACCAGTACTGGGGGCTAAAAGAGTATGCAGGGAAAACAAACTCATTGCAACTCAGACTCCTGTGTAATATTTGACCCTGGGAATCAACCTCAGCTATCCTAAGAGGCATCATTTGGCCAGCTGTCTGGATTGCAGGCTCTTCAGGGTAGAGAAAAGGAGACTGAACCTAAATAGTTCAGGTACAACTCTCAGTGGAGACTTCGTGGACACAAATGAAATAGTCCAAATCACTGGCTTCCGTTGCCATCAAAATTAGTTTCATATGACTGATTGGGGAAGAGTTGGCGGCTTTTGTACTTACAGATGGGAAAAATATCTTTTATTTTATTTTATGCTCTGTTTTCATTATATATTTGTCTTGCTTCAGGCAGTTAATATGCTTTTCACTGGGGCTGTTAAAAGCTTTCAAGTGTGTAGCAGAAATAAGTGAAAAAGGTTATTAGGAAAAATGCTTGAACTGCAGGTCAACAATACAAACTTAGAAGTATTGCAAAAATTTACCCAATAATAGGTCCATAAAATGGCCTGAAAGTCTTTCCATGCCAATTAATTACAGTTAGTGAGAAAAAATATACACTTCTTTCAGTACCTTTTGTTTTCTGAAAAGATCCCTGCATTATTCTAATGAAAGACTATTGAGCTTTAATGGCCTAAACTGTAGGTAGATTGGAATTTGGATAATGATAACTTATTTCTTGCTTTAAAATTAATGACATTTTGAAGCACTGATATTGTTTGACACATTCTGATTCATGCAAAACTTTGGATCCCAGATTCCTTAAGGATTGACTCAAAGGAAGGCTCCTTGCAAGGACAGCTGTTGTAACATCAGCTTTTCTGGTTGGAGTGTTGGACTAAACCTCTACCTCTGGGAAAAAATGACTGTGGGAATCCTCTGTGTGAAACCTTTCTATTAGGCTGTGATAAAAAGAATAACTATAAGAAAACTCATGTGAAGAGAAGATAATGGAAGGTAATGTTGGAGGAGGACAGCCTGTGATATATAAACCAAAACAACTTTTAGCTCAGTAGTGTGACCTTTTCTTCTTATGCCAACAGACCAAAGGTGTGATTAAAACCACAGCTCTGTGCCTCCAAGTTTTGTGTTCAGTTTGCATCCAGGCTCCATGTCATGTTTCCTGCTACATGGACACCCTCTCACTTTATACAGCAATATCACTGACTTCAGACTGATTTCTTGTGATCTCTGAAACTGGTAGACAAAGTTAATTAATAACTAACACTCCCAAAACCTTTAGAGAGGTGAGAGGCAAGAAGCAACAGTCTTCAGGAGGGAATTTAGATTCTGTCTTCATTATCTTGGCCCTGACACTTCTCTTTTATTTCCTACATTTCAGTTTGACAATGTCTCCCCAATGCATAACATCAGGAGTTACGATGCATGTGGTGGAGATGAGAGAATACATTTTTGATAAGGAGGTTGTGAGATTTGATTCACCCTGTCAGAAAAAAATTCATTAGTGTCCATTCTTTCCTATGCCTATGGTGTCCATGCAGGCACCTTCCACCAGCTCCCTATGAGAGGAAGAGGTCTTATTTCAGATTCAAAAGTTCCTTTATTTTTTATGTATCTTCTTTTGTGCTGCATTTTTTTATTATGGTACAGTGATAAAAGAGCAAAGGTGACTGCTCTGGGATATCTTGCTTGGACTAAATAAATTATTTCCCTCTCTATTTAAGATTAATTAAGAAATGTTGAAGGGAAAAAAGGTCAGAGCTACTCTGAGATTGTTCATTCAATTCCCCAATTATTCTGTATATACTAAGCCTAAAAGAACTGTAGTTAGATATGAGGCAAGCCTGATGAGGTTCTCTTTCTGTGCAGTTCCAAGCACACTGGCAGTCCTCTGGAAGTTAAATATATAAATAAATCATCTTCTTTTCACCAAATTTCTTCTGTTCATACTTCTCCCTTTTTTCTCCCCATGGGCTAACCAACCTGGACCTTTCCCATACAGTAGCCTGCTTACTGAATGGGCCTATACAGAGCTGAAGGGAGAGATTGCTGCTTCTCCATGGCAAACTGCTAGAGAGTTCAGCCTAGCAGTGTGCTTTATGAAGCTCTTGGAATAACTTGTGTGAGCCTTGGAAAGCTCCAGCAGCTTCTGCACCCAAATATCTTTGCACACCTGTGTGTTTGTGTGAAATCCAGACAACCACATTGGGTTTCTCCAGTGTAGGTATGACACCTAAAAATTGGTTCACTTACCCGAGCAAGTGAACCAAAAGCAGGTGTGCCACATTCCCAGGTGCTCTGCCAGTGAGAGAAAAGATTTGCGGGGATGGAAAGGAGCTGAGATTGGTGCATTTGTTGCTTTTCCAAATGTTGTCTTTAGTGAAGAACTTACCGGCCAAGTCCACAATGCTAGGCCATCATCTGATGGCCCTTATTTCATGGTCACATTGCTAGGAAAACTATTCAGTCTATTGAAAAACCTATCTGTCTCACGTATTTTCTCCTTCTACTTGCCTTCTTCAATTTCTGTTTGCTTTCTCCATTTCACTTATTCTCTGACACAATAATTTATATTGATGACTAGGAGTCCTGTAAAGGGATTTGCACACCAAATTGAAACCATGTAAATTATCCTACCTGCAGGGTATTTTTAACATTTTCTCTGATGTCATAATTATTGTTTAACCTGTTTGGTACTGAACCCTCAAAAAATGTTGGCATTCTCAGAGGAAAAATGTGTTAGCTTTCAATAGCTTTTGCCTGAAATGGCTTCAGAATATTTATTTTTTATTTGCAAGGGTTAAGTAAAAGAAAATCCACACATAACCAAGTATATGGAATAAGAGACTCAATACAAGCTACCTCAGTCACAGTCTTCCTAAAACCAACAACCTACACATGTGGGAGACTCCAGCCCACAAGCTGATAAGTCAGCATTGGTGACTTACACTTCAGCTCGTGTTTCTAAAACAAAACTTTTTATTGCCATCATCTTGTAAATAAAGTGAAGACCACAAAGAATAAAAGTGCTGGGTAATATGTTTCTTGTGTGTGTGAGTGTGCCCCTGGAAAAATACTAAGCTAAGAAAGGAAATCATGTAAAGGGCAGAAAGAAAGCCTCCATTGTTTCATACTTCTTGAGTGTGTCTGGTTTGCATCTGTTATTACATTTTTCACTTAAGAACACATTTCTTTAATACATATGAATGACTGGATTCGACTGGCAGTTTGAAAATGTGGCTTTACTCCGATTAACTGTACTTTTTGTCTATACTTAGCCCTTTTTAAAACCATATTTCTCAAGCTATTTTAAAGCATGAACAAAAACAACACATGGAACAATTTATTGAAATGTCAGGCAGGTTTGACAGGTGCAGGAGAAATTGCTTAGTTTCACAAATTGAAACAGCTGCAGTTTTATAGGTGATGAAATTGCGATGGGATGGGGTTTCAGATATGTTAGCTCATCTTGTGTTTGCTGATTTGTTTTTGAAGCGTTGAGTCTCTTCCCCCTCTCCAAGGAGGACTTGTAAGACCTATTTCTCAAAAAGAGGAGGCATTTAGTCACCACAGAGTGATGGGAAGCTTGGTAAAATTCGAACAGATCTCAGAGTAGATTGAAATGTAACTAGAAAATAATAGCTTTCTCCTCATAGGATAATAAATGAATGTTGTTTGCAACTTTTGGAACAGGAAATACTATAAATATTTGGTCCACTTTTCGGATAGCCTGAGCTAAGATTTCATTACCCATCTCTAAAGAATATCATGCACAGAAAATTTTGAATCATTAACCAACAAATTTTAACTTCAACAGAATCTTGTATCAAGGAGGTTTACTTTCAGTCTGTGCAATTGCTAGACAAAGATGTATGCTTTATTTTCAAATTATTTAGGACCATATGTTCTCCTACAGTGACAGAGTATGTATCAAGTGGTCTGCTTTCCAAAATTTCATTTTGTCATCATAGTGGGGAAAAAATCAGTGATGAAAATCAGTGAATGATGTTATAAGAATTGGTCACATTTGCAAATTAATTAATTTGTCAAAACACTTGAACTATAAATCCTCCTCCTAGCTTAAATCCCTGCTGATGATAGTGTTTTGAGTAGTAAGTTCTTGTATGGTTCAGAAAAAAATAATCTTTTAGATCCTGATGGAAATTTATTGGTGTTTTGCACGCTGCATCTGAGCTGGGATGCCAATTAGAAATGGCTAATTTGAGTGATGTGGAATTTCTGTTTCTTCTCAAACACTATTCTTAGCAAAGGCAAATTGGTCACTAGAAAAAGCTAGGAAAGGAAATGGTGGATATTTTCCTGAAAGGTATGCCTTCGAGCAAACACATTACATGTTACTTTAAGCACCCTGGTCAAGTGGAAGATGTCTCTGCCCAAGTCAGAGGGCTGAGAACTAGAGGATCTTTAAGGTTCTTTCCAACCCAGACTTATTCTATGATACTATTATTCAATGTCTCCTTTGACTCGGAACAGAAAAACAAAGGCATTTGCCTCATCTGTGTTACCCAGTGCGATGGATGACAGGACCACTCCAGAGTGCTCAAGTGGGGTTGACCAAGGCTGGGGCAGCCTCCTCCATGGGACTGCCATGCCACACTACACATGGGCCTGCACAGGCTGCTGAAACCCCTGGTGCCACGCACAAGCCCTGTTCTGCCTGGGAAAGGAGCTGATCTGTAAAAAATTACTGTCATCTTTCACTGGGAGCCCCTCTGAGAATACTGCAGCCTTCTAAGGTATATGGTCTGTCTCACAGCTCTGGGAATGTTTTGGGATGTCTCTCTCACAGGGTCAGAAGGACCAGGCATCCTAAATCAGCTCGTCTAGTGGTCCTGGTTGCTTTAAAGATTGACAAAAAATTAGGATGCTGTGCCAAGTTATATAACAAATTAGAAGGATCACCTTCTGCCAAATCAAAAGATTAGTGAAGTGCAGTGTTAGGTTCAAATTTGAAATAGGAAAGTTATTAATTTCAGGCCACACAAAATATGCTGCCCTGCTCTGACAGTATGAAGCTTTTGAACAGTTAAGGATGACTGTTGAATGGGACTTGGGGCTGTAACCAGCCATCCATAGTGTTCTGCCACTGCAGTCATTATTCTTGCACTGCAGTTAAACTTTCTAATGCTGGGCTATTTCAGCCCAGATTACCGAAGGATGCAAAATAACCGTTGCACCAGGAAACTGAGACGGAGAAAAACTACACTGAGGTATCTTTGTTCTGCCTGGAATTTTTTTCATTATCCTACCTTTGCTGCCCATTCACATCCAAGGATGCATTCCCTGGCTCCTTTGCTGGATCAGATGCTCACAGAACCCTGTGGACTGATTTAAGGCTTTGACTAATAGATGTGGGATGTGGTGTTTACCAGAGCAGGAGTTAAAATAAACATTGCCTAGGCTTACTGACAGTTGGCTTTGCTCACATAAAACAAAGAATAGAGAAGAGAAGGTACCAGCAAGCAGCCTCAGACTATTTGGATGGGATTTCGGGTGGTATTGTTCATGTTGCTTTTATTTGATCTAGATGAAAAGCACTTTTAAGTTGGTAGCCTGGAAAGATTACACTTGCACATACACAATAAACCCCATTTTGTTTTGTTTTCCTGTTTGACATAATACGCAGAGGGTGTTTATACACCAGAATGGACAATGGATCTATTGTCTCATCTCATGTAGTAACAAGTGCCATCAGTGTTTGCAATTGATCCAAGAGCTCTTACCTGATTCCAACACATCAGTTATTTATTTATTCACAGAGAAAAGAATCCCATGACACTAACAATTGTTATCAGGGACAACATGGGAGGAAGCAAGAGAGGAAAATCCTAAATGGTGCCTATTCAGTTGTTTAGATTTTTTTGGTGTCACATTACAAAAAATCCGTGTGAAGGCACAGTAAAAGTTAATTTAACCATTAATGTGAGATGTGGGTTTTACAAACTTTCTCCTGCACTACTGCAGCTGGCAAGAACTTTCCCATTTACTGGAACAGGAAAATCAACCAGGTGGTTTGTTGTGTGTCCATTAATACTGTGCCTAAATTTTCTGCTGCTCTTCATGCCTTGAGTTATATGATTTGCAACTAGTTCAGCAGAAATATTTAAACCCATATTTAGAGGATTCCAAATTCCTTGAGTCATTTTGGTACCCATCAACTTTTGGGATTAATGCCTGAATACAGTCACATGTAATTTTTTTTTTTTTTAGAGTCTTTGCTGACTTTCTTCTGTGGCCTGGAGACATGTCATTCACACCTAAGATCAAAAAAAATCTGACTTATTTACTTGATGTGTTAACATTGCTAGTGATGACAACAACAAGTACTGAAAATTTTTCTGTGCCTTCCCTTAGATAGGTCTGATTTCTGCCAGATGCTGTATATTCCTCTGCAATACCAAAGTGTGCTGGGGCTCCTGTGAAGATCACTGTAATTCCCTGCACTTCTCCACTCCGAGCCGTGGCCAATTTGTCCTTCCCCAGACCCCCCTCGCATGCAGGTAACATTTCTCCTGGCAGAGCTGGAAGACTAAGCTCTCCATGAATCCAGACCATGTACATCCAGGCTTGGACAGAAACAATGTGCTCGGCTATTTGGCCTCCGACTGCTTTTTAGCGAGCAGCTTCTCGGCTTTGCAGTGAGAGCAGCAAATGATGACTATGCAGCGAGTTGCCCTTCACTTTCCCTTTTAAAATAAAATGTGATTATTAATCAACAAAGTGATGTGTTTCAGGGATCTGCAGGGAAAAAAAGAATAGCTCGAGGTGATTTGACGAACTGATTCTTTTGCTGTGCCGCATTTCCCATAGGACATGACAAATTAAATGTCAGAGTCAGCTAGAGAGTAGTGCTATATCTCAGTGGGGGCATTAATCAGCCTGCCTCTCGTTTACCGCTTTCCACTTAAGTAGATGACTGTATACAGTTTGAACAACAGAGCTTTTCATTCCCTAATCTCCCTAATTGTAATTTAAATGGCTTCCTGACAGTCACCCTCAAGACTGCAGGAGAGATGATTCCAGGAGCTCCGTGTCCACCTCGGGTTTACATAATGGATGAAAATTCAAATTCTCGTCCAGGTTGCAATTAGATAACGTCAGGAAAAGGAACAAAGGGATCGGATGAACAGCAACTGGAGAAGGAGAAGTGTACATTTGATATCAGAGGGAGGCAGAATTCAAACACAGGCACTTACACTGACCTAGATCCCAGTCGAGGCGTCTGGTATTGGCCGGTAGGGAAAAGAATATCCAGAGACTTTGAAATTCGACATGCAGAGTAAAGGAGCTGACTAAGAGCCAAAATAACCCATAACTGATGAGAACAAACTTTCATGAAGAATGGACATTTACAGGCAGAAAAGTTCAAGGGCACAAAAAATTCCAGTTCCCCACAAAAAAATATGAAGAAAAAGCCCATCCAAAGTTTCAGAGGGAGAAAATGCTGCTGTACAGAGCACGTGGTTGCACAGGCTGTCAGATTACATTTGATACTATTGTGTTGATGGGTGTAATGTTTCATTGAGAACTGCCTGATAATATTGGACCCCCAAGCAGTTTTTTTCACAGTTTCCCTCAAGCCATTCCATCATTCATTTTGCGCTGAGATCTCAGCAAATGTCTGCAATTGTAAACATCTAATGGCCTATCACATTTGTCTAGCAACTTATGGCTTTTTTCTTTTACACATATATTACTCCAGGAAATGCATTGCCAAATCCTACTAAAATCCAGAGTCTATATCAGACACTGGGGCTTAGTGCAGTGAAGTGACTGCCACATCCACAGAGCGCCTAATCCTGCAAGGCACTATGTCCCTGCATAACCTGCCTTTTCTTTTCCTGTGTATTCATCAATTTTGAAGGTCAAGTGTTCAGCTGTGAAGCCAGAAAAGAAGCTTTTCTTGTCCTGAGAAGCACCAGCTTTTTCAGAGTCTCTAGAGATAGGGAGGATGCGCCAGGATGGTCACTGATGTCACCAGCATCCTTTTTCCTCGGAGCAAGAGCCACATCTGCATTGGTAGTGGCTCCAAAGAACAGGTTGATGTTTCTCGCATGGATAATATTGCTCATGATTGCAGTGATGGGGACTGGCTTATGGATAACCGATTAGTGTAAAATGTGCTGAGTCGACTGATGCCATTGACAACTGAGCCATATGAAATTAAAAGCTTTATCTGTTCGCTATTATATAACAGGAAAAACCAGGAGTGAAAAAAACCCGGAACTTGGCAAATCTCATTTAATCACATCTGGTAATTTTCAAGTCTGAGATTATCACTGTTGGATATCATGTGTTTAGAAAGTAAAGCAAACAGAGAAACTTGAGCAAACAAGGCCAGAAAATAAAGAGGCTTTAAAAAAAAATACTTGTGCACCTTTCAGCAATGCTACAGGCCATGCTTGGGTAAAGGGTATTTAGAGCTGTTCTCTAGCAACAGTCACATTTCAATTTAGTTTGGGATTAGTGAAACATGGCTACATATTAGAAGGGTGCACAACACTCCTTTGAACTCACTTTTCTTGAAAGAATAGGGAAGTTTTTCATCAGTTTTGTTTGTTGTCATTGCAAGAAATGCCAGAAATGCCAAACAACTTTGACTAGTTCCAGAGCTCCTTTGGTGGTCCAACAAAACCACCAACAGAAAAAAAATTTAAAGTGTGACAGAGTGGAGAAGTGTTTATTTCCAGTCATGAAAGTCTGTGAGTGTGAAATTTACTGCATCTGTTCCAAATAATTTGTTCTATCTCAATAATAAATAAGAATAAAAAGTAAGTAAAAATGTCATTTTATTAGAAAATGTGAAATTTTTGATTTTGGAAAAGTTGAAATTATTTGCTTTGACAACCTCAAAACTCTTTATTTTAAGAAATTATTCAAATGAGTAGTTATATTAAAAGTGATTAGGTTTCACAGATACTTTTGGTCAACTTTCATTCTCTTGTTTTGCATTTTATCGTACTCTTCAAGCAAAGCAAGACAAGGGCTCTCTGAAGCATTTTGAATTAACTTCTAGCTAGCAGCAGTGAGGCAATATTTGACAAATCTCAAGCCTGTCCGCACAGATGAGTACCACTGGTATCTTGGTCAGCCTCAGAAAGCATCAAGAGGTACCAGCCCTGAGCGTGACAGAGCGCTGATGTGCAGCCTCAGCACGGTGGTTGGCCAGCTGCTGCTCAGCGCACACCACCAGACAAGCACACCACTGTCCATCTGCACAGACCCACCAGGCTGTCCCTTCACAGAATTAGCCGGAGAGCAGCGATTCTCAGGAGTGTAGCTTAACCAGAAACTGGTGGGTGCCCCACAACAAGCATGTAGTAGAAGCAATTTCTAGCAGATAGGCTTTGTGGATGAGAGGAAAGCACAAAGAAACTACAGTCACAATGGGGCAAGAAACGCTGGGGGCTCTTTCTGTTCTGCTCAATCCCACTGGGATTATCCCAGACACATTTAGACTCTGCTGCTTATTCTCTGTAATGGTGGATGAAATTGCTGGGGCCTTGCCTTGGAAACAAAAGTACAGAATTCTTCAGAGGAAGTTCAGAAGAGGATTGCTTCCCACAGTTAGGAGCAGGCTCTAGTTTATTGACTGGTAGTGGATATCATGGTAAGAATAAAAAAACCCAATGTATTTGAATAATAAAATACTCCTTACAGTGCCAGTGAGAATTATGCACCTAGCACATTGGTATTTGAGCTCTGGGGAGACCTTACAGCACCTTCAAGTACCCGAAGGAGCCCTACAGGGAGTCTAAAACAGACTTTTTACAAGGGCATGTAATGACAGGAGAAGGAGTGAATTTGAGCAGAAAGAGGTACTAGCAAGAAAACTTACAGTGTGACAGTGGTGAGGCTCTGGAACAAATTGCCCAGAGAAGTTATTAATCCCCCATTCCCAGAAGTTCAAGGCCAGGCTGGATGGGGCCTGGAGCAACTGGTCTTATGGAAGGTATCCCCGCTCAAAGCAGGGAGACTGATGATCCTTAAAGTCCCTTCCAACCCAAATCATTCCATGATTCTATGATCACATAATACCCTAAATAGCAAACTAACATCTGCTACTTGTTAATCCTAGTTTGTCAAATCAGGGAAGAAATTCTGAGAAATTTCTTAAAATTCTTTTTATTTTTGTGCAATTCAGTGTAGGAGTTTTTTGGTGGAAGTGAATTCAAAAGAAATTAACATTTGCACTTCAAATCGTTTAGTGACATTTAAGATAGCCCAAGTCAAACAGAGCTATAGATCTAAGGCACTTGTCTAATGTAAATGTAAATATTAAAACCTCAAAAAATCTTTGAAGTCTATTAAGTTTAAAGCTAGACAAAATCCTATAGTGTAGACTTACAGTTCAGTGACTAATATATATATACATAACATTTCAATAAACTTAACTGAGGCCCTCTGAAAACTAATATATAATCTACAAGCATCAACAGAAACCCAAGACCTGCATAGCAATGACCAGGGAAATTGGTTTTCTTCCAAAGTCTGATCTTGACCTTGCTGCTATGAAGTTGCTGCCAATTCCTACTTTCAAATCAGTATTTTCAATGCTTTTGGACATGGATAAATGTTGAAAGTCTGTGGTGAATCATTGAATTTTCTACACTCTTCTGTGCATTTTACTTTGTGTTATCTATGAATTTCAAAATGAAAATGTAGGGTTTGTCTGCAAAGGGATGCTAAGGTCTGAATTAGCTGAAGAAGTGAAATCAGAGGAGTTGAATGTCATTAAAGTTCTCCTGAACCTCTCAATTCAGAATCAAACCTGAAATTTTAACTTAGATAAATGGAATGAATGGCTGCAGAATGAATTAAACCCACCATAATTCTGACCCAAACCATCCACACGAGGGCTGGATGCGTATTTACGTAACTTGTGAGTGGAGAGCAGACTTTAGTACATCCACTAGGCCAGCCCTAGAAGACACCTGCACGCCAGGCGCTTCACAGCTCCTTGGCAGGCGCCACAGCCCAGCCCCAGCGCGGCTCCACGCGGGCGGCTGCCAGGCAGGTCTGGGCGTGTGGGCAGGCACCAAGCGCCCCGGCTCGGCGCCTCACTCAGGGGCAAAGGCTTCAGAGGAAAGAAAAACAACTTCCCTGGGTTTAGCTATGCAGGCCTCGGGTTTCTATTGGCGTTTGTTGATTATATATTACTTTTCAAGAGTGACTCAGTTAAGTTTATTGAAATATTACGTGTGTCTTGCTGAGTCAGCACAGTGTCCTGAACTGAGCAGACGTGGCTTGATGTACATTAACCTGGACTTCGTCCGACCTAATGAAGAAAAACTAGTTTTAAAGCTTTCCTCTGACAGCACATTTGTTGGTGTGCTAAACTATTTGAACTTCTTCCAACCATTTAAAAAAAAAAAAATTCTGCTGGTCCGCTCAGTCTCAAAGCTGGCTTCTCCTGAAATAATTTCACTTTAGTTTTCCCAAAACTCTGCTTTATTCAACAGAACAACAATATGACCAGAGCAGTGTTCATGATCATGCTTAATTTCCACCTCTCAGTACAGCCTATGATGTATAAATAATATGGACCTATCATGTGAAAATTTTTATTTAGCCCAACATTTTTAAACAACAATAAAAGTAATCCATAAAAAAAGAGACGTGTATCTGACTTAAAATCAGGAGTCAGCATGGAATAATAAATAAAGAAAAATTCTTTAGAATTCAGCATGAACTCAGGAACCACTTGCTGATGCTAGAGAGAGAAATGCCATCCACACTCTTGTGTGTGCAGCTTCATAAAATGCACTCTGTGTAACTTTCTGTCATCATTAAAGCACCGGTGGTTAACTTTTAATTTACGATCATTACACTGCAGAATGTATATTTCACTGCCATCAAAAGATACAGCTACAAGATTATTCACTACCAACAGATTCTGGTGTATCAGAAGTACCCAGGTCACATTTTGAATGCTTCTTCATACACAGGCAGGCTAGAGGTATGTAAATGGAAACACAAGACAGTGGAAAAACAGGTGAAGTTACGATATAAACTATTGTTTAACTGTGTGACTGCAAATGTCATGAATTTGATATCACAAAACCAAGCATCATAGGGTCTTAATGAAACCTTAAATCCACATTTACATGTGAATTCCATACGCAACTGAAAAGTCTCAAGCAAAAGACTGGCCTATGTTTCCTGAATTTTTGAGGGAAACTGATCCTGTAGCTCACTGCTGCTTCTGTCCTTTTCTCATGTAAGTTTGGCTCTTTATTCATGCACATTTCTGCACATCGTGTGCACCCATAGTGAAATGACTGAAATTGCAGGATGTTGAGGAAGAAAGGCAGAACTAGGTCAGAAAACACTTAACTGATCACCAGGTATAACTTAAAAAGGACAATTCAAAAGACATTTACCTCTATCAGAATCACATTAAAGATATTGAATGTTTCCTGTAATTAAACTACACTGGGAAATCAAGCATGTTTAGGGTTTTTTTACCATGAATGTAATTATTATTTTTAACACACCTAAATATGAAATTAGAGCAAGAGACATAATCATGTATTTTTTTGGGGATAATAATATATTTAATGATGTGCTTAACAACCATAGTGTCAATTATACTTGGCAAAAATATATATTTTTTAAATCTTCCTGAGTTAAAAGATTAGTTTCAATATATATATGTTGAAATTAAATCAGAAGAAAATAATTCCTCCCTCCAACAGCTTCAACCCATCAGCTTGAAGCTAAAGCAGTCTGGATATTTTGTGGTGATGTTCCAGAGCATGGAAGTAGAGGTTAATATTATCCACATGAACTGACACTAAAAATTGCAAATGGGGAATGCATTGGAAAGTGGCTCATTTGCCCACAGAAGAAAAATTGTTTGCTTGGTTTCCCTAGAGAGGAAAGAGAAATTTTCCAAATCTTGAGATTTCCTGGAGGTCAGCAGAGCAGGACAATTGCAGGCGCTTTGTTCATGGAGGAGTCACCAGCAGAAGGCTAGTTAGAGATGTCTCACTCTGTTTGTTTATTGTATGTGATCCTGGTTACCAGTTGCTGTGATAGAGACTTCCACTGTTAATCAAGCACTTGCCATCCTGCTCATGACTAATGTAACGCAAAATATTTTCTTTCCTGATGTAAAGCATCTTCTAATGGCAAATATTGTCTCATAATGAAGAATGGAGATGCTGAGGCCAGGGACACCAAGATCACAGAGCAAAGAGATTGCATCCTGTCAGCAGGAGGATGGTGTGGCTGTCAGCCCTGGCTGTCTCAGCCTTCCCCCTCCAGGCTGGCAGAGTGTGTCCCGAGACATCCCTACCCATCCTTTGCATTCAAATGACAGAGTTCTGATCAGATTCAGTACAAATACAACATAGCTCACATAGTGGTCTTTTTGCTTTCACAATGTAAAATAACTTTGAAAAAGAGCTCAGAAAAGTCTCTCCTCAGATTCACATGGCAGAAAACAGTCACAGAAGTGAAAGGAAGAGCAAAGCGCACAGGGCTGACACCATGCCCTGCCAGTGCAGTGTATTATGCTCGTAACCAATGTCCTTCCTACTGTAGTGCACTGGCTCGTAGCGGGGAAGCTGCAGAGGTGAGGAGAAGGCAGGGGAAAGCAGGTTAGAGGAGGCAGGGTCAAAATTTGGGGCAGCTCAGCAAGAGAAACTGACTCTTGAATGGAGTGATAGGAGGCACAGAAAAGGCTGAGGTAGTTTATGAAGTCAGAGATGATAAAGAAGATATTGCTGTTGAAAGAAAGGACTGCAGAAATCAAGTCTTACAATTCTATTCCTGCAAAACCAGTCTGCTTTTTCTCATGGGGAAATTGAGCTGTTTAGGCTGGAAGTACATGCTTTGGGTAGTTATCGCTCTCTTCTTAGCAGTCTACTGGGCATTTCAGTGTATTTATAAAGCCTTTGTTTTGTAGATAAACTTATGGCAGATTTGCACAAAGCTGCAAAAAATTCTCAGCATAAGGAGCCTGGGTATAATGCTGTGTGTTCAGCACACAGCCGGGTGTGACTGACTTTGCTGGGTACTTTTTCCTACCTGATCCTGATCCTCATAACTGATTATTTTTCCCAATCTGTGCTACCGTCCTCATTGGAAACCCTGCTGTGCCATCCCAAGTGCTGTAAAGCAAAAGGAGTCCATAATCTCCTTCTGTGTTGGCAGGTACGAAGGTGGATTAAGAGCCCGATGGTCAACGTTGAAAAGCATCCACATACCAGCCTCAAATACCCGGCGTCCACTGTGATGAATTTACCTGCAGGGGATTCAGAGCTCGACCCTCCACTCTGCCAGACCTGCCTGAGTGACCACCCTTTCCAGAGAGGGATTGCTCCTCAGGAGGCCGAGTCCTGTTCCTGGGAGAGCCAGAGAAACGGCAAAGTAAGACACTTTTTCCTCCCCACAAACTTTGTTTACATGTTTTGTACTGATAAACAGGTCTGTACGTACAGTGGGCCTGTATTTATGAGACTGTGTGTCCCTCTAAAGAGGGGATGTTCCAAAACCTGAAATTCTGCTGACCAAGGCTGTTGTGCACATCTGGGCTCTGCTTTCTGCCTTGAAATTTGGTGCCCATGGAAAGCAAAAGACTCTTCACTAAAGTGTTGTGATGTACTCTCACAGTATTTGAACAGATTAGCAGTAATAACAAATATTACTTCCCTGCTTTATAGAAACTGAGGTGAGGGTAGGTGTTATTATCTTTCCAAGATAATGAAAAGGACCCAGACTTGCTATTTTTTCTGTCCCACAAGTATAAGAGCACCCTTCATGCCCTCTGCCCTCCAAACCATACCTAGCTTTCTTTTTAGAAAACAGAATTTGGCTCAGGGAGTTTTCCCGAACAGGAGGTGAATTATTCATGGGGTCTTCTAGCAGAAGTGAAACCGTGTTTTGCCTCAGCTCCTGCTAGTATGTTATAGATGACACCATTCCTCATCTAGTGCTGGGCAGTTACACACAAATGTGAAGATAGCAAAACTGAGGGCTGAGATGAAATTGGCAAGAATGGACTTTTCTGAGGCAGACTTTGGACCTTTTTTTTCATTGTTCAGTTCCACATAATCCCTGTGGGAAAAAAGCCAAATGCAGAGCAGAAAGTTTTCCTCAGAGCCTGTCATCCCTGACAGAATTATCCCTTTGCCTGGAAATGGTGTGCAAAAACAGGAGAGAGATGTAGATACATAAAAGCAAACAAATAAGAATCTTTCCAAATACAAAGCAGAGCAAATATGACAAGGCATTTATCAGAGCCTTAGCATACAGCTCACAGCAGAAACATTTTTTTCAAGTTACATCTGCTGCATTTTTAAACAGGGAAATCCAAGCAACTAGTAAAAATGCAAGTCCTGTGCACTTCTGAAAGCCAACAAAGGCATTGTGGTTAAACATGTGCAAGTGAAGGAGCTAATTACTCCTCCATTTTACTTCATTAAGAAGATTAATTTTGCTCAGGCTGAAGCATTAAAAAATTAAAGCACCAAAGACACAGGATTCTGCAAATCCTTTGCCTTGCTGTAAATCACGTGGACTCCTACAGCTGTAGGGCCTCACAACTGATTTCCATTAGGTTTCACATGCATATGGGGTCGATTTGGCTGAATGCAGATTCCCCTGGACCTCTCTCACAGTCTCCTTTCTGCAGGCAGTGGAGAGGCTGCTTACTCAGCATCTGGAATCTGCAGCAAGAGAGATATTTTGCACGCTCCTTTAAAAACATCATTATCTGGCAAAGGACTTCTTGGATAAAGCTATCCTGCATAAGGAGTCTTTTAAGTAAGCTAAAGCACAGTCTCCTCGATGTGATTAAATGTAAGGTCACTGCCTTTTTCTCTACAGTAAAACCAGTCAGGAAGCTTTTAATAATAAAGTCTGAAGGAGTTCTGTGTGTGACCTTTGCAAGGTTTAAAGAGAGTTTCTGGGTGAGATTCTGTTCGAGGGTCACAAATGGCACAAGCTGCATAAGTGTGAAATAACTCCCCTCACTTTAAACCAATGAACTTGAACAGACAGTTCTGTATTTCAAGGAGAAGAGAACGTGATCTCTGTTAAATCAGCAGGGAGCTTGGATTGTGCCAATCATCTCTCCTGGATAATTCCTCTTTCTTTTTCTCTGCTACTCTTCCTTCTGTTTTTCAGTACTGCAACCAGGTACTGGTATAACAATTATAGCTCCTTTGTGCTCTGCTCAACACAACCCATACAAGGGCCCTACTGACCCTGTTCTTTTGCTCAAGGGCAAATTAACTCCAAAACAAACCAGCTGTGAAATATTATTAAAGGCTTATTCTAGGCAACAGGCTTTTTCTGACAGGCTTCAGGCTATTCTGATCAGTTTGAAAAAGGCCTTATAAAAACCAACCTGATTAAAACACCTCACCCAAGCGGACACGTGTCTGTATTCCTATTCTCATTTCCAGCACAGAACAAGGGAAAGAAATCATTACTACTTGTTTACTGTGATTGTAATTATGTAGTGGAGTCCTTAAAAATTGACTTAGCATAAATTAGATTATTTTGAAACTAAAAGTATTTTAAATAATGATGTTTTTTTCTTATTATATGCCGTCATTTCCACTTCCCCAGGCTTTTCTATTAAGGCATGTGCCAGTTGGAATTTATAAAAATTATTAATGATGTAACCTCTACCAAGTCTCCTCTATTATTTATATGATAGTGTATTATCTCTGCATTTTTATGACTTTTTTTCTGCTTTGTTTATAGTGGACTAGATAATTATCAAGCATTGCCAGAAAATCATGCTAATTTTCACACGACTGGCTTACATAGGTATATTATTGTTTTTTGTAACTGATGTGGATTAATTATATGGGAGCTTATATCTGCTCTACTAGTATAACAGCTGAAGCCCTAAGGGCTTGGACAACTGCCAGGGCAGTGATTTACAGTAACAAACCTCACTTTTCCATGTCTATCTGCATAGTTCAGGTTGCACATAACTCACTGGTTTGATGAGGAGGGTAAATTTGCCTACAAAATAAATTACCATGCTGTGTAATGAATACCTCATGTGAATAAGCTGGTTTTGAAAGACTGGGCAACCCACCTCTTAGAGCTGCATTGCAGCCTGCTAAATAGGGAGAGGCAAACATGATGAAAATAAGGTGTGATTTAAATCTCCCAGGTGAGGGTTTACCAAGCTGGGATATAAGAAGAAAATCTCACATGCACACACACGCACACAAAGACACACACACAAAATTCTTTCATGCTCTGCATGACCTGTGTATTCCACTTGCACTGTATTGTTATGCCCTTGTTTCAAACCTTTCTCCAAATAAGCAAAAGATAGTACCTTGTTACTGAGCTCAAAATATCTTACTTCTTTTCTTTTTTTTTTTTTCCTCAGAGCCAAGAGCTAGGTTCAAGGCTTGTTCTGTTCTTTCCTCTTTGGCTAAAAAAACTCCTGCTGCCCTATCCATCAGCTGGCGTTTTGTCCTGAAGCACTACAGATACAACTCTATCTAGTAGACCAAAGCCTTGAACGTCAAGAGCTGTCTTTTCTTTCCACAGCTAAACAAACCCCCTGTGCAGCCCCTCGCCAAGGGGTGAGAGGAGGGGAAGGGTGAGCTAAGGCCTTTACTCCATCCAGGCAAGGGGACTTAGGTGGCCGGGAGTGTGTCCAGGGCTGTGCGACAGGACACTCAGGGGTGCTGAGCGGGGTGCTCGGCCCCAGCAACCCCAGGAGGGGCCAGGCTCCACAGCAGGCACCACACGGCACCTTTGGATCTCTTCACCCTCTCTTACCGCTTCTGCGGGGCAGGCCATGGGAAAGAGATGGAGGCTCCTGAGGCAGTTGCCTTGTCTTCCTCCACCCACGGCAGCCCATAGATGCCCAGTGTCTTGTGTGAAGGAGCACCAGGAAAATCTTAATAAATTAGGGCTGTCCGGAATTCAATGCTGCCACCTTTTTGGATAAGTCCTTTGCAGCTTAACGGAATTTAATTACTCTCACAGACACTTTTGGATCATACTATTCAATCCATAGCAAGAATTTATTTTGCTATTGAAAGTCATTCAAGGCTCCTGTATATAGAAGAGCTTTTGAATTCAGTCAGATTTCAGCACTTTACCGTATTTCAAGTCTTGCTTCAGAGATGAGGAATGCTGAAAGAAATGTACTCAAGCCAAAGACTAGGCAATTATTTGAGATAGTTCTACTTCTATATAATGAAATCTACTTACAAACCTCTCCTACAAATAACTTACAGCTTCTAGAAACTTGCATTTCAGATGGGCTAAGAATATGTTTCAGATGAAATATTTTGCATAAAGGCGCATCATAAAAATAAATGCCTTTTAATCGGTTAGGAAAATGTGGAGATGAAAAAAAAAAATCTGATTAGCTCTTCATAAAGAAAGAGTTTGGTGACAGATCTGAGTGGGATTTTTAGGGAAAGATGGTTTTCTCACACATTTTAGATAAATAACCCTCCTACATTTAATGATCCGCTTTGGTAATGAGGCACCCTGTGATTTACACCCTGGTAAGTGCTAGTTAATACACTAACATATGCACATACACAACAGAGGAAATTAAAATCCTGAAAGCCCAGTATGGGACAAAAATACTCCTGGAACCAATATATGTGAAAAGTGCTGCAGTAAAAAACAATTTGGAAAATAAAAGTAGATTTAAAAAGGAAGTTTGGGTAACAAAATTACAGAATCTTTCCGTGAAATCAAATCTGGAGAGAACTGTGAGAGGCTCTAACAAACCTAGTCAAATTAACAACCTGCTGGCAGATTACACTTGATAGAGACAGAAACACAGTAATGCACTTTGATGGAATAATTATAACTACTCAGTACACATTGTAGGGTCTTGAATTAAGTGTGATTATTCTAGAAAGCATCCCTGGATGCCACAGAAAGTAGCTTGGCATAGGTCAATCCCACACTCAGCAAAGGAGACCCTCATACATTTAGGAGTACAGCCCTCCATCCACCGAATCTACTTCTGTCCTATATGAAGTGACGTGGGGAAGGATGTGAAATAGATATATCTACTGTGGGTGAGGACAGCAATACCAGGGCAACACATGCATCTGAAAGGCCTTGCAGAGCAAATGATATCATTTTTTTCTTCATCTATAAAATGAAATCAACTTTGGAGTGTCTGGCAGAGACCCTGGTAAGTAGGATCCTTTGGAAAGATGTTGTCAAGGGGCAAAGGACAGACAAAGAGGCCAGCAGGCCAATGACCTTTGGCTCAGACTGACATCAGTGTGAGCTTTGTTGTCTTGCTGGCATGCCCCATGCAGTGGTTTAGGAAAGGCTTATGAAGATTTATCTCAATGAGTTTTGGTTTCACTTTTGTCCCTTCTTGTTCTCCTTCCAGGAAAAGGAGCTGGCAGAAAAAGAAAAATTTATTAACATCATTCCAGAAAAATTTTGGTGTTTTGTTTGCCTGCTCCATGGCAATATTGAAAAGTAGAAATAAGTCTGTAAAGAAAAATTAAAACAACTGAAAAATTCCCATTTAAACACAGAAACAAGAAGAAAGTCTTGTATAAGAGATTTGTGATATAAAAGACTTAACATTATACGCAGACTTTATATTTAAAAGCTATGGGGATATGGAACTGTCCGCCAAAACAGAAGTGACATCTGGCTGAAGTTTAATATATTCATGCATAGAATGTTCCTGCTTTTACCATGGGTTACTCCAGATTTCAGGGTATATTTTGCTATGGCCCCTAAGAATGGAAGATGGGGGTTTATCTCACTGAGCTGGGACACTGCACCTGGTGTTCATAAAAGTGACATACAGTGAGATAATCTATCAGATAACCCTTTTCAGTGCTCCATGTTATACTGAGAAGGATACTTGCAACATAATCCTAAGGAAAAAAATGTTAAAGCCAGTAAAGGAAATAGTTCTATACCACACATAATTTAACTTCAGAAACCACAACCACTGGAACTCCACAGCTTCTGTGACCATTTTTCATTTACAAGCAAATCCAGTCATGATATGCTGCTCCAGAAATGTATTCTAGCGCTGTCCAAAGATTAAAGAGAGTTTTAGAGAAGAAAGTGGTTCAAGATGAGCAATTAGAACAGTAAAGAAGGTACTTTGTACTTCATACTGCAGTTTCTGCGTGTAGAAAGTCTGTCTTTTCTGGATCAACAGAAGTCAAAGTTGTAGCTTAATCCTGTGAGCTGACAGTCTCTAATGAAAAAGCTATTTTTCACCAGCAGAGCTTATAGCTATTTCCTAAATAGTTGTTTCTAGGTGACTACACTAAAGCTCTTTCAGCTAATGATATAAATGTGTCACTAATGAGGCTTTGATGTAATTTGGAATTGAGTACATTTGAATACTTACCTCCACTCATAAGTACAGGCTTATTTACCTGCCAATAGGTCTCTGCGCTTCTGGAATTTGATCGTGTGTATATACAAAGACAGGGGACTCAGATCCTAAAGCTTTAGCAAGATGAAAGCAATCACAGATTTCTCTGTTGCTCAGATTTCTCTGCAGCTGTGAACATCAACTGTGAAAGCATCATATGAGTGAGGTGGGAACAGGCTTTGTTTCAGGGATTAAATCTAAATGCAGTTCGTAGTTACATGGGTTTGTAATGGATTGATACGGGGTTATTATGGATAATATTTATTTAGACAAGTCAAAAATGTTTAACACAAAGGCATTTTCAAATGGAAATGGCAAAGCATAGTTTGCAAATGCAAAGGCTAAAATTATGTGTAATTTCAGTGAATGGGAAAGACTGAATAGCAGACAATTGCCTGTGGGGGGTTTTACAGTCCCAACTGACAAAGATAACGTCTATATAGCACAGAGCATATAAATCAGCTCCATGGCTCAAAGAAATTATGTGATACATCAATCATCTACTTTACAAGTATGCAGTGAAGCACTCAGTCATTTGTACATCCATCACAGGTTTGTTCAAGTGCCACAGACTTAGTAAATTAATTGGACAAGTCAATATCAAAATCTAAAAACATGTTCTCCTCCTTTTTGAATGCTGGTTCAACACTACTGAATATAATTAAAATATTTCTTATTGTAAAGAAACTGTCAAGTGTTTACCCTGAGGATATCTACAGCTGGAAAATTATTTCTTATTCTTTCCATGGGGTTTCCATAATACCTGAACTGGAAATTACATCCTTTTCTCTCTCTTTTTTTTAAGTTATTTTTTCTTCTAATATGGTTTTTATGCAGCACCTTTTCAAGTCAGAGATTCAAATGACTTTGCTGACGGTCAAAGAGATGAGAGAAAAGTATTCCTTCTCACATTGGTAGTAGTAACCCAAAAATACACTGCAGAGTTTGTACAAGGGCCAAACACAGTAGACCGAATTTCTGTTTAATTTTGTTCTGTCATTCAAGACAGACAAAGCTCATTTCTGATTATCCAGTGGTCAGCCACATGAAGCCAAGAGATTTTCTCACAAGAATTGAAGAATGCTCTCCATTTCTCCAGAATCCAGCTTCTGGAAATATTTAGTACCTGATATCAAAGAAGAACGTGAACAAAACCAGTAAAAAAGCAGTTAGTTTGAAAAGTTTTGTTTTTTTTTTCTTTTTTTTTTTTTTTTTTACAGTCAAATGCTGTGCTAGATTCCTTTGGTCTACAAAGGTTCTATTTAGCAAGAGCAACTGGAGTTGCTCTCCCCAACCAGAGTTTGATTTTAATCTGTTTATTGCCCATCTTGTAATCATTGCTTCTCAGTAGATAAATAAAGGAGTCTGTTGCATTGTGTGACAAGGTCATAAAAACAATCTGATAGGCAATTGATACTCCTCTCTTAAAGAGTAACAGCACTAAAGATAAAACAAGCTCTTTCATGTATGTGTTGGTAAGACCACTTACAGACAGCTAAAGACTAGATCTGCAAAACAGCGAAGTGCACGCCCTGGCCAGTTTGCGTCCACCCCTCTCCACCAAGAGATATTTCATGGCCTGCCTACAATGTGCTTTTGAGTATTGGCAAGGGCTGGTCGCATATGTCCTATATCTCGAAAGAAATTAATCTCTGACCCTGAGACATGTTTCTTAAAGAAATCTTTGTTTCTTCCTCTGGCTACTCTGTATGCCTCAGTGCATCTACCCCTAGAAGTCTCAGACCAGACAAGACACCCAAGTGTCTCAGTCAGCATTAGTAACACAGTGAACAATTTTGTTGTCACCTTAGCATTGCAGATGTTGCATTCCTTTGCAGTTTATAAATAGGTATCACTATTTTTCTGTCTAGAAATTCCAGATGACCTCATATGTATAATTTTCTTCTTTGCACAGAGGTTATAATTGACTAAGAAATCAATTGTAAAGTCATGTATTCTGTAAATTCTATTATAATTTTAGTTAATATAGTGCCTGATGCACATTTAAGGTAATTTAATGGAATCCACACCTCAGGACTCCTCAGTGTCTCTTCTCTTAATACAGTGTTCTTGCTCTATGTCTAATAATAGAGCTTCCATTTTGTGAAATCTTTTCATCCTTCTGAATAGCTAGCTCAGGATGTTCGAAAAGAGATTCTGTAATGCACTCTCTAGATTTGACAGATGCATGATATATCAACTTTTTTTACCGTTTGCACAAATGGAAATATAATTATTTCCAAAGCAGCAGTGCAGCTGCACAAAGACTTTGTTTGGCCTGTACTGTATCACACCATATTAGCGTTTACCTTTAAAACAAAAAGAAACTCTGCTCAAGCTCAAAACAGTCACACTCTCTCAAAATTATTCTGAAGCCTTACTGGAAAAGACATTATTGTTTTTAACAACCTGCGGTAGTTTTGCATAAGTTGGAGAATTAATTTTATAGGGGAAAAAAAATCAAAATTTTCCTGAGACAGAGCTCAGAGGGATTGTGGGTGGGTGCCATCTCATCTGATGTCTATAAAAGGCATATGAGTCTGGAAGGAGTCAGGCCCATGGGACTTCCATGGATTAGAAATGCCAGTTTAAAGGAATTTAAAATGAATGCAAACCTTCTAATTAAGAAATCGGTAAGTGTGAGCTCTCGTGTGAAACCATGTGGGGTTGTGCTTTCCTGTGAAACTAAGAATTTTTTTGCAGATAAGTGGAATGACAGGCAGAAGTAAAACCAAAACAACACACAAATGTGTTGATTCCAATAAACACTTGGCAAGTGGTGTGGTAACATCTGATAACATCTGCCTTCTGGAGCAGAATATATTGCCTACAGTTACATGCTTAAATCTTGCAGACACTTAAGTGCTTCAGAATTGTGCTAAGCAAGGAAATAGAAAAGACAAAAAGAGGTTAGATTTATTTCTCTAAACCATGAAGAAGGATAGAATGGTCCTGAAGAGGATGCGGTAGGGTCCACTCTTGCTCTTGAAAGACAAGAAGAGCTGCTGAGAGGGGGTAGCTCCTACATATTATTAGTGAAAGCGTGAAGTGGAAATCTGAAAACTTCAATTTAGATAACTGTCAAACCTGTTAGGTGGGGAAGACAAACACCTCTCTACTCCCAAAACATCTTCTAAGTACTAAGCTTGTGCAGGTGAAAATGGAGGATGCTGTGAATGTCCCCTTTTGCAGCTGCATCATTCTGTAGGAGCACACACAAAATCTTGTCGCTTGCTTGAACCCTGGGCAGTCTTCCTGAAACTCCTTTTTTTTGGGTATTAAGGGGATGAAGTGTAGGTGGGAAGGAAGGCTACAGTTGCTGCCCGCTTTCTGAAAGTCTCGTTCTTGAGAGTGGCCAAGTCTTGCCACCAGCGGTTCATCTCTATTTCAAGCAGACTCATGGAAAGCAGGAGAAACAAATCTGATTTCTATAGGTTGGAAAGACCTGTCAAAACTACAGTATTTGTTGACAGGCTTGGTCTATTAGATAAAAACAGGGACTGATGCTCTTGAGAAGCTTTTCAAAAGCCACTCTTAAAAGGCAGAAGTTAGATAGCTGATGCTAACATTTCTCCCTCGATTGTCAAGATACTGGGTGCTGTTACTTTTACTGTGAAACACCTAGTGCTGCTGAAGAGGTACCTGCAGATGTTCCTATACAACCTAGAGTTACAGATTATACCCTAGAAGGTTGATGTCTAAAAGCTAGCATATATTAAGATGATGATGTTTGGTTTCTTAAGGATTTTCTTTTTAAATCTAGCCCGAAGGAACTGAGGATCTTTGAGAGATTAAGATATTTTGGCTTAAAAAGCTGTCCTTTCATCAAAACAATTCCCCAAGCCCCAAGATACACTTACTGAAAGAAAAATACAGCTACATGTAAAGCAAAATGCATACAGAAATAGAGCACAATCCTTTTTTTCTACATAATAAATGATAGCTACTGAGGGAATGGTTACAGATGAAAAGAACAAACCAGCTTTCTTTTTAAAGCACCAAAGGGGAACACATGGAACAATGAAACTGTTGAGTAAACTCTGTCAAGATAAATATCATATATCTGAAAAGAAAAGTACCTTTAAAATCCGATTACTGTAACTGGAAGAATTTCAGGCATCTGTGTATTTCAATGATCAGGGTTTTTTTGTCAGGATTGGAAGTCCAGGGTTTTTCCTGTTTAGTTTTACTTTCATCTGCATCACTGAAATGTTATAAGGTTTTCAGTTCTAGCTGTCTCTGAGGGTGGCTTTTGTTTTTCAAATTCAACCGGTCAGCTAACTATGCTTATTATATTCCTAATGTATCAAAATAGCGTTTAATATCAATATTTGGATTGATTCCGTACATTGATACAGCCGAAGTTCCACCCTGATAAAACACTGCTTAATACTTTCCACATTCTAGAGTTTTGGGTGGACTCTGAAGATCAGGATCCGGGAATTCATCCCTAGAAGACATACATACGACATAAAAGATTTTTGTGCTCAGGTAGTTCCTCCATCACAATGTGCCTCTTTTAGGGTCCTGCATTTTAGGCACAACTGGAAGACGAAACGCAACTGCAAATCTGTCATTTCCTGCGCTAAGTACAGCCACTGCCACGGTTTCAGTCCAAGGCTTTGCCTGCGTTTGGTGAGGCACTTCACACCCAATTCAGAAGACAATCTAATCACAGATCTGGCTCCTCCTTGTCCTCTCAGGCTTGCCTGTGGTGGTAATGTTTGCAATCTTTGGCCCCTTTGTCTCTTACAGCTATGGAATTGCTGTACTAGCCTGTGAATTTGTGTTTTTACCCCATCAGCACACGCTGAAATCTGTACTGAGCCTGCCTTGCCTCAGTCTATGACTAGACGAGCATACGAAAAAGGCAATTTGGACACTCTCCAAGCCTGCTGCTGCAAAACTCAGATTGTATCACTGCCATGGATGCCATTAGCAGCCTGGTTCTTCCTTACATTTCATTCCAGCAATACTGAGAAGAGTGGAATAAGACCTGTAGGAATATTTGTAGATATGTAAGTCCTCTATGAGCTGTCAGCAGATCTTCAGAGGACGTTGTTCCTTTAAGTTTTGCAAAGGGTTTTAGGGGGACAAAAAAGGTCTGATGCCTTCATAGAACATTTGTCAATATTATTTTTCTTTCAGTGAAACTGCTGTGTATGCTTAGTTTTGAATTTTCAGTGTCTTGGCAGCAGTCTTGTGGTGAGGCTGATAGTAACAGACTTGCTCAATTCTGTCACAACCTCAAAATCTGTTTGGCTCTAATGTGATTGTTGCCAATTTTGAGTGGGTTGGGATCATATGCTATCATTTCACTAAGAACGCTGCTTCAATTTCTTTGAGGGAAAAGCATAGGCTCTTCTTGGACCAAAGGCAGAATTCATGTCAGTTATCCTGCTGATGGTCTTAGTGATAAGGATGGACTACTGCTTATGCTACATCTGCTTTAAAGTTTTGTGGACAGCTGGAAAGGAAAAGACCTACATGATGAATAAATCTTTTGGAGGAATGGAAAAACTGAATCTCTGACTCTAACTTCAGCTCTTCAGCGAGAGCTGTAGCTATGAACCAGCATTCCCACATCTGATAAGGTAACAGAATGCAAGGAAATACTTGTACTTTGAAAACAGGAGAAACTGCTTTTCAAGTTGCAAATGATTGTTGGCACTTAGAGGTGTGGTCAATATCTTCCTATTTAACAAATCCCATTTTTGGTGATGCTATGACTAGAGATAAAGTGAATTGGAAGAGAAAGTATTAGCACATCCAGAAGTCCTGTTTTGGTGCTTTTATAATTTGAAATAAGCAGTGAAATATACCTTGTTCTTTCCTTACTCCTCAAAACACATGGCTAGAGACAGTTCACAGCAGCAGAGGCTAAGGACCAACACACATGCTCAGTGGACATGCAAGCAGTTGGATGTTTTACACTGAACTTTTGGCCAGTCCTTTTGTCCAAGAACAAGCCTTGTTAATGATGACAACATCAAATATCAAACTGTCAAATATTCATAAACTAACACTGTCTGCAAATACAAAGCCAGACTGCAAGAGCCACACAGTTCACTCATTCCTTCTATTCATTCCTTCCTTAGAACCTGTATTGTGGATTGCAATATTTGGTTTAAACCTGATTTGAACCAGGTTTCAGCCAAAACAGATACTGCTTTATGGCTGACCAGTGTAAAAAAACATCCATCCAGATAAGAATGATGTTCATATAGAACTTTATGGCTTAAGTCCTTCAATTTATTTCTTGGATAAAACGAAGTTTTAGAGATTACTACACCAGCACCACCCCAACATCATGTCTTGATGCCAACACGTATGTTTATACTGACATACCAGATGCATTGTACCTGGGGTGGCTGACAGCAAAAGCAGGGAGGGATAGGATGCTGGATACCGAAGCTGTCTTGACAGCCAGTCTCAGGGAAGTGCTGGAAAATGACCACACTGACAGTGGGGGAGCCCAAACTGAGGCCACACAAAGGATGTCATGAGCACTTTGGTGGCCACCATGCCATTACTCTCCTCAGTGCTGGGAGCTTCCTCAGGCCAGAGCCATTGCTATGCAGGTGGGGGATACCTCTGTGACCGGCTCTGATGCAGTGGGCAGGTGTGGCATGCTAAGCTGCATGAGTGACCCAGCCACTTTTGCCTCCTGCCAGGAAAGCCAGAAGAAACCCACTGATAAGAGCTAATCATACCCCTGACATAGCAGTAGGCTATTAATTTAAGTAATTTCAGTGTCTCTACCTGTTTCTAAATGGCAAATAACAACCACTGCTCTCATTATCCACCTCCACTACCCCTTGCAAAATAAGGGTGTAGAATAACATGGATTTGTCATAGTTGCACATGATTCCATTTCAAGTTTTGCACTCATACAGCATACAACAATGGCGTTATTTAGACATCCATTTATATCTCCTATACAGCTTTGCTTAATTTCTTACTCAGCGCATACATGCAACAACCATAGCAACCATAAATGAACCTACGTGAAAAAGTACAGAATTTGTTAATTTGCTTTCTTTCCCTGCAGATATTTGTAATGGAGGTCTCACTCCTGAAGGCAAAGTGAGATTATTCACTGTTTTAAACAGAGAACAGAACTAGAACACTACGTCACTGAGTTGTCAGAAATTAATGGAAATATGATTTCAGGTATAGGACAGGTAGACAATGACCCTCCAAAAACATTTTGCTTCTAACCATCCTTATTTCCTTTTCATTTTCAGGTCAAATGATTCCTTAGCAAGCAAAATGAAAGGTAGAATGATTAGGCACTTTTAAAAGAAAGGGTCAAACCTAAGTATAGTAGCCAATCTTTTCTTGTAATGCTGTGACAGTACTCACTGCAGTATTTTGAAAATATCAACACATCCCAGTTGGTAGGGCATTGAAGGTGTCCCTAAAGCAAGTGACATTTGGCTTCCTCATGATATGTACCTCTCAGGCAATGGAAATGGAAATCTCAATGCATCAGAGCAGTTGATGAGTGCACCATGCACTTGCTGCTGGTAGGTCCACAGTTCTGCTCCTCCTGCTGCCTCACCTTCTGCTCTTCAGTCAAGCATATCTGCCCTGTATGAATAAGTTTGTGTTCCAGACAATATTAAAGGATTTGCCAGCCAGCATCCTTGTACAGGGACAGAGATGGCTGTAGAGAGCTCCCCACCACTGCCAGCACAGGGCTAGGGGACATAAGGGGGCTTAGGCTATGGTGTCATTTGGGGTGGAACAAGAAACCTGGCTGATACCAGGAAGACTTAGAGGTCTCACAGAATCCCTCAGGTAAATTACTTCTGATTTTCTCAATGTCTGTAAATCTCAGCTGACTCAGTGTGGACCCTGAACACATCAGAGCCATTTACCTCCTCTCACCAAGCTGCCAAGACCTGCAGCTGTGCTACAACAGAACTAATCATCCAGGAACAAATTTAGCCCTTTTTCTGAGTAATTCACCCCTGTTTCTGGGCAAATCCTATATATATGAAGTTTTGAAGGCTTGTAATCCTGTTGGTGGGATTTCAGATCTCCTGTCTCACTTAAACAAGTTCAGTCATTTTATATCCGAATACGTAGAGCTACAAGACTTGGAAAAAGGATTCCCAAGTGCTTGATGAGCATCAAGAAAATACACAGAAAAAAAAAGGTATAAAGCCCACTGTATGTGAAAACTGATTGTCACACGTATGTAAGAACGTATTAGGGGACATCACTTAATCATGAAAATTACTTGGAAGATTGGAAAATAAAGCCTATTCCAGATTCTTTGAAAAGAGATTTGAGTTTGAACAAGTCTTCAAGCTCTTTGTTATTTAGGTTTTCCATCCATAAAATTGAGACAATTGTCCAATTAATCCTTAGGCTCAGTACATCAAGATGCCACATATTATCAATTTTCCCGGCCTCACGGAAGGCATACATCACTGCATGAGCAGTCACTGCTTTTATTTCTTCCCATATACAGAAAAATACAGACCAAAACAATATTGCAACGAGTTTTCTATAGTAGTGCCTAGGACAGAGAGAGGATATAATCTAGAAGGTCTGCCAACTGCCTACGCAATAAGCACACTTAGTATCTGAGACAAAGTCCAGTCCTATCTTCTCCCTGGCAATAGGTGCAATGTGACTGAACAGAGAACAATTATCACTGTAGGCACATGTGATTGTTGCTGAGACATCTCATTTGCTCATCCATGGAAAAATGCTCCTTGTTCAGGCCAGAAGCAGTTCAAAGCAAGCTGGGAGCATGCAAGGAGCATGCAAGGAGCATGCAAGGTTCACCGATCACTACTGAAGGTTTACAGCCCTCAGGGCAGAGAATTAGTTCATGCAAAGTGGGAACTGACTCTAACATTTGCCCAAATCCTTAACCAAACCTGAAGTGAATCCAGTTAACATTCACTTTCCTGCATTAATATTTTATAAATGAGAGTGGGCTCATGTACAAGTGAATGACTTTGCTCTAGTTAGAGCCGGCAGGGACAAGAAAATACAATCTTATGACACTTTCAGTCTGATTCCTGGAAAACAAGGAAGTATAGTCTTGGAAAGTATCCACAGCTCTGAGGGACCCTGTGAACATGTGGGAGCTCTGCCCACTCTGATCAACATACCTTGTTCATTGTGAGTGTTGTGTCAGCTCCGCATACAGCTACCTTTTTATGCCACTGTTTACTTAAAAATTAAATTCCATGCTCAAAATTATTTCAGAGACATTTTAGAATTTTTATTATAGGGTATAATGCATTAGTCTCTTTGTGATGATTAAATTGTAGTCTTTAGTTTGATCTCCTTAAGTCTACATAAAAAAGAGAAAAATGGCAATAAGTCCCATTTTTGGATAGTCTAGACATGATCTCTGTTTCTATTACACCTAGTTTTATTTTGGAAAATACAAACAATGTTAACTGAAGGTTGGGGGGACTTTTTTCTGAACTTGATTTAGGATATAGGTACATGTTATTGTGAGTCAACTGGAAGGGCTCAAATTTATAGCTCTGCTACTTTGTGAGAGCCGTGTGTTTTTCCCTTGCATCAAATGCAAGATGGTTTAACCCTAAATGAGAAGGCCATGATGACTTCATCAAAAAAGAATCTGAGAGGCAACTTGACCATGGCCTGCAAATATCTTCCTGGTAGAGCAGGTACTTGTAAGACAAAGCTCTTCAAAGAAAAGATATAAAAGCATCCTGTGACTGGAAGATCAAGCAAAAGCAATCGATAAGAAAAAAGTGAAAAAAAAGATTGAACAAATAACTCATATAAGGAAGGGTGGATTTTATATCACTGGAAACTCTGAAATCCAAACCAGGCATGAAGTGCCAGAGGTGAGGGGGGTGAAGTAGCAAATACTTGACAAGATTCTGTAGCCACATTATGCAGAACATCAGACAAGATCATTGTACCCTCTACTTCTGACTCTACAGTTAGGTACCTGAATTTCCACTCCATTTAGCATTGTCTGGTCTCAAGATTCCTATTTAGTCCCATGGAACAAAACACAGATACGAATGTGAACCCAAATTCAAAATCTGAGGCTAGAAACCTTGAATCTCATATCTTAGCTGTAATGAATTTTTAAACAAAGAGACAAAAATGTAGTGTTTAAAAAGTGTTCTATTCAACATTCTTATTTCCACCATTTGACACAAATAAAGATGTTTGCTGCTTTATAATGATCAATCCAAATAACATTTATATGCATTGTTTGGACTAGCATAGTTCTACTGTAGAAGAAGCACTGGTGAAATTTCATGTAAGTGTAGGTAAGAAAAATGCTGATTTTCACTGCTGCTTGTCCCTTGACTTTGTTTTCTCAAGAGGAAGGATTCTTTCACTAACTGAACAGGTGATGTAGCTACAGCATGCTGTACATTCATAATGAATTGCTGTTTGATGCAGTATTTACATTGCACTGCAAGTTTGCAGTTTCATTGTTTCCACGACCCTGTCCTGTGAACCATAGCACAGTCCTTCCTCCTGTTAAATCAACCAATCCCATTCAAACTGATCTGGTTCCCAACATCATCAAATACAGCTCTGGTTTGCACTGTTGAATGCAATGAATCACAAAAGCTCTGATTGACAGAATGTTGTTCAGTTACGTCCTTGAGCTTGGCTTTAGGCTGGGATAAGGTCCTCGGTTCAAAACCACAGTTAACTCAGTGCCAAATTCAGTTAGCCCAGTCTGTCCTTCTGCAGCAAAATGCATCTTCTGTCCCCTGGGAGTGGTCAAGGAACCACCGGAAGACGGTTATGTGGGTATGTTTTTGCAGGCTAGATGTGAGCTACTCCAAATACCTTGGACTTGTACAGATTAGCTGTGAGTTTTACAATATCTTATGCATCTACTAATGCTATTAGATCTTTGTGCTCTGCTTTAACTGAGCTTTTAGTCCACCAATAATATCTGTTTCTCCCTTTGCCTGATAATTGAACAAAACATTGCCACAAATAATAAGGTTTCTTACAATTTGACAACTGTCAAGGCAAAAGCATGATATTTATTAAAAATAAAAGTTGGAGTATGAATGAAACAGTGCATTAATGAAATGAGGACACTTTTCCCAATGACTAACAGCAGTGCTGAATGGTTTTTTTTTTTTGTTATTTAGCAAAGATAGGATAGGAATTTATTTGAAGAAATCAGTAACACCATTGAAGAACATTATTGTTTTCAGTCTTGGTAATTCTCCATGGGAGAGCAATCTATACTGTAGCTGTCCCACAAAAAAAAAAAAAAAAGTATTTTGCACAACTAGAAAACTCTCTTCTCCTGAGAGATAAATAAAGACACCTCCTGCCTTTGCTGCTCTGTGTTGTGTGTTTAGAGTAATAATAGCCTGGGCACCTGCAGCTAGTTATTCCCAGGACTGGCACCCTTTGCAGAGATGCTGTGGAAGGATGCATTCCTGTGTGGAGAAACACAGAGCCTGGAGAAACAGCATTGCAACACATTAAATGGCTTTCTCTCAACTTAGCAGCTCACTTAATTATGGCCCTGTGATGCATCACAATCAAGCCCAGTCCAAGCCATGGTTGGTTTATAGAAATCTGCATCACTGCTTTTCCACCCATGGGAAGAACTTAGACTGCTCACATTTTTTGTGGAATAGCTATGTAAACCTCTGAATATTCTTTCACAGGCAGGCTGGGAGAACCTGCCAGTAAGAAGCTCCTGTAGCCATGTCGTGGTCTAGGCAATTTCAGATTCCAGACTCACCTGGGGTTCTTACTTTGGACGCCAGTATGGAGATATCTGGTCTATTCTCTTTTCAGAAGCTGCAGATGACTGTGGTCACCAGCAGTGGTGACAGCTCTTCCTGGGCACTGGGCCCAGTGGTGGTGGTCTTGAAAGACATTTCTTACTTTCACTCAGATAATGCTACTGAGACTTCAGCAGCACTAAAGCAGCCATGCCAAGAGAAGTGTGGATGGCTCCCATTCATTTCAATGGATAGCTGGCTGTTATGACTGACTGCACAAATTTTAGCCACCAGCTTTATGAATCTTTTAACTTCAGGTGAGCATTCACAAACACAATCCACAGAGCTCATGCACGCTTGGCCCTGTCACATTCTGATGTTGTTCCCATTGGAAGAGATTGTCTACAGGAATGAAGATGTAAATCTGAAGACATTAACCATCATAACAAATTCAGTGACTTTTGTATAATTTATATAATTGAGAACCTCAGGCAAAACCAGGATATTCATTGTCATCCCAGCGGCAAAAATATGCTGGATCCTGAGGCTGTGTCCTGCTTAATAAGGTAAGTCCTCTACAGGACTCCAGAAAACATCAGTGAAAGCAGAGAGTTTAAAAAAATGAGTATCATTTTGTATCTATGAGCAACATCTTTTCTTTCTAATACAAAGTGGCTGTGGTATTTAGTCTAGATAATATATTCTGCTTCTACTGTTGGTATTGATGTCCTTTCAAGTGAACAGAATACACAGCCAATAATGAGCTTTAGCTGTTAAGATGTTCAGCAATGAAATAATTAACAATGTTGATGCGTAAATTAGGCTTCAGAGTCGAAATTGCCTTTGCAAACCATGTTTCTCTGGCTCTTGGTTCAGCAGAGCAGGTGAGGACCATCTGAAAGCTAAGCAGCAGCAATCCCTCTACAAGCACATATATTAGAGTCGCAGGTCACTTCTAGACCAGAAGTGCTACCTGCCTTGCTAACATTGTTATTCAAACAGTAACATGTCTTGTTTAAAACACCCTCTTTCTTCCTTTTTTGGTGCTCTCCACCCCTGCACCCCACTGCACCTTGCTATGTGCAGTGAAGAAATGTGGAACCAACACCACAGCACAGGAAGAAGTACTCTCCCCAAGTCTCAGCTCCTTTGGGGCTCCCACAATCACAGAATCATAAGATGGTTTGGGCTGGAAGGGACCTTAAAAGGTCATTTAGCTCCAACTCCCCTGTGATGGGCAGGGACACTTTCCACTAGACCAGGTTTCTTGGGACCCCAGCCAATCTTGTCTTGAACTCTTCCAGGGATGGGGCACCCACAGCTCATCAAGGCAACTTGTCTCCCTTCCTTTCATTGACCTTTAGGCTTGAGCAACATCAGCTAGGAAACAGAATTAGCCCAGCACTTTACAAGCACCATGGTAAGCATTTCACTGCCATAAATAAAAAGAAAAACTTCTTCAGTGCAACTGTAATAGAATTGAACTACTGAATTGGTGGTATGTGAATATAATCCAGGAAAACATACAAAAGAAACGTTCTGCATACAATAACAGGGGGGCTCTTCTCAAGGAAGCCACAGGTTTTAAGAACCTCAACTGAAATGGAAGCATAGACATAAAAATGGAAAGTGTGATTAAAGTGCCACTGTACATACAGATAATTGTGAGGAAACTAAAGGAGAAAAAATGAAAATTAACAAAATTATTGAAATTGATTATTTGTTAGCAATCATACACAATTAAAGTGGGCACACTTAGTGCTAAAAGAGTTCCACAAGCTATTTCAAACTATGTTTTCTACCCATTTGTGTCACTTCTGTATGTGGTGTTCTCTGTGTTTCACAAGATTTAACGTTTTTAACTTCCATCCCTGCTGTGGAATACAAAAATATTACTGGCTCTGGCCTTGCAGACTAGCACGCTCTGGAGTGCCGTCAGGTTGTTGTCAGCCCTGTCACTTCCTGGCATTAGCCCATGATGAGACACACAGGGGTGATGCTGCTGCAGGGTCAGCGTCTGCTGTGAACCCTCCTTCTGTCAGCAGGAACAAATGTGCACCTTCACTCCCACCCAGAGCTGCTCCTGGCTGATGGATACACTGGTGATTCAGGTCCCTTGATGAAAGCCCCAGCTGCCTTTGCTTGCACATGTAAGACACTCTGTGTTGCATGAGGTGAGGGGGAGACATGTGTGATCCTCCAGGGAGTCATTGCTTTTAGTGCGGTGTTCCCCTTCTGCTCTGCTCCCCTTTAGTACCTGTTTAGCATCAGTTTGTTTGCATGGGAGTCTTTCCATGTGCCCATCTGTACAACTTTCCAAATTTTACTTCTGCAAACTTTGACAGTGATGCCTTCATCTCACAGCAGGGTAGCCAAATGTTTCTGTTTTTACCAGACTCCATTAAGTAATAGAGTTCAGGGTTTGCAGCTTTCAGCATCCTAAGTCTGAATTGCACTGCTCATGGACATTGTGGACACAACGCTTCTGTCTTTGACATGGTGGCTCTGTCCATATATACTGTTCTATATATATATAAAGGTGTGCTTTTCTGTAAGGGCAGATCCAGGTCTAGAGTTTGCTTTTTCTTAAATGCTTTCCCCTGTGTTTTCTGACCTTGTGTTTTTCTGGGCATTATCACAGTTCTGCCTGGATTGCATCACGCTAAGCAGTTTCTCTCCTTATTTCCCTTCATCCTGCACCTACTTTCTATTCCTGTGCTCCTTCTTTCCTACAGTCCCTCTGTCTCTTTAATCAAGAACTTTTACAGTAACTAGACCAGTGGCCGTCCTGAATGCCTATTTCTTCCATACTATTTGTAATGTGCTTATATGAATAAAGATAATCAGAAATATGCAATTAGAAGAGTGAGCCACCTTTTAAATGTTTTGCAATCCTCCTTGTATCCTCCAGACAGCTTCACGCCTGTTTAGACTGTGTGTAATAGGAGGGGAAGTGCCATTTGAGTTGGGACTCTTTTGAATGAAAGTATTTCTGAAACTAACAACACAAAAAACAGCACAATTGAAAACTCTAGATAAGCAACCCATCAGAGCTCCAGAATGAACTCCTCAATCTGTCAGAATTGCAGACTTTGAGAAAAGTGAATTTGTATGAAGAGGTATTTAAGTTCCAATGCTAGCAAGAAAGCTTCTCCTGTCTTTGGACACCAGAACTCTTTACCAAAACCCAAAATTCCAGTGGAAATTCTTTACCTTCTCCTTTTGCAGCATCTCATTTGATGTTTGACTGCTGCTTCTCATGCTAATGCTGGATGATGCATTTCAGTAGGATGGAGAGCCAGGGAAGTACTTTGGGACAGACAGGGTAAGCGATGGTGTAATCCTGCTGCTTGGCTTCACCCTCACACTCAAGTTATCACCCAGAAACAGCACCACTGAGGTCAGAGTTTCTATCAAAGTAGTGACAGAGGACAGTCACACTCCTAGTTCTCAAAATTCTTGCACAGCTCTGATTGAAACCTCATGAGTGAGTAAGAGAGGTCTAGAGGGCAAGCAGTTAGAGGTACTGCAATAGCAGGGATGAGGATGAAGTTTTAATCAGGAAGGGGAACATGCACGTAGCTCCCACACTGGCGATATCCCAAGGATATGTGAAGGGATTGTACCTGTGATCCCCTACACCAAATTCCCCCTATGTTAAGGTTGTCCCTGCTATGAAAGAAAGTGGGCAAAGTAGCTCTCTGCAAACAGTTCCATGCCAGGAGAGAGACCCTTTGGAACCCTGCCCATGGCTTCCTTTCCCTTCCCCTACCTCTGCAGGGCCAAGGCAGGAGAATGGGGCTGGACTCTCTGGTCCACAGTGTAAAATCAACACACATGCTTTGAAAGGAAAAATGCAATTCAAAATACAGTGACTCAAAGGGCCCTTTTCTTTTCTGAAAGATCACAGTACCTCACACTTCATAAGTTTACCCCTGATTATAGAAACAGCTGGAGAGAGGCCTTGCACTGTTGCCTGAAGTATGCACTTTAGATGGAAAATGAATTTGGTCTTAAGTGTTGCAAAGCAAAACCTACCTCAATAGGAAGCTCTCGTGACCTGATGTATTCCCTCTGTGTTTTTCAGATGAAGGAGCCCCAGAGCAAAGGAGATCCGTTGCCCAAGCCAGAGTCCAGGACCCTTTGGGGTGGTGAGGACACAGGTACGGGTGGTGTGCCACCGTGTGCAGGGTGGGCAGTGGGGCTGAGTGGGCAGCGTGCTCTGCTTCTGATGTGCCTTTATTCTGGGCTGAAGTGCTTTGTCTCCAAGCCAAGCTTAATTGAGGGATGCTTTTAATGTCAAAATGAGACACAGGCTCTTACCCACTGAGTGTTTGCTGGGCAAAAACAACAACAACAACCTCGCTTGCGTGCATGGCCACAGTGCATAATGTGCAGCACAAAGGCTCCAGAGGAATGATGCCAGGGCATAATGAGGAGAAACAACAGAATTCTAGCAGATCTGTTTAATAAGCTGTCAGACACGTCTCAGCATTGACACGTGGTGTGAGCAGAGCTCTCATTAGCTACAGCAAGTGTCCTGTGAATGCATCTGAGGGCAAAAGTGGCCACTCAGTGCCCCCTGGTCAGTATGCAGGAGAACTGAGCTGTGCACAAAGAGAAGCCTCAACAGTTTTGGCATAGACAGAATAAATTGAGTATGTCAAGATCACATGCATTCTTCTTACCCTGTGTCCTTTCTATCTTGGAGTTCTGCTTTTTGGAGAGATGTGGATTTTTTGTGTGTGTTTTGTTTGTCCTTATTTCCCATTGTCTAATCATAAGCATAGATATTATTTAGAAATGGAAAGTACACCAGATTAACTTGGATTGTTGGTGCTGTGGTTAGATGACATGTCAGAACTGCATTTATGCCAAGAAAAAAATTACCCTTAAAAATGCTGTGACTACACAGTGCAAATGTCCCAGTAAATATAAACTGCTCCTAACATGACAGTAGACATCTGATCCTGAGGCAGATTTCACTTGGATGTTTGGGGGATTTTCTTCCTGATTTCTCTGCTATTTTTGCAACTGCCCCCCTGGGAAAAATCCCAGAAGCCTCTGTCCCCATTAGGAGGAAATCTTTCACTTCCTTGCTTTGATTCTGAATGCTTAATGCTCTTGGTTAATTCCCCTGACCTATAACCAGTCTTGGCTTCTATGCATAGACATTAAATCCTGATCTAGATGATAAACTTTATGAAACAAGTTTAGAAATACATTTCATTAGCTAAACACGCTCAGTCAGTCATGAAATCTCACAGTAGAGTGCGAATGTTGCAAATTACACTGATTCCTAAGCAGTGGTAGCTATAGAAACAATATCTTTTTTTTTCAAAAATATAGGAGTCCACACAGAGAAGCTGATTTAACTAATTTGAGTGGTGTTTTCTTCTGCCTGAAGTACACTAGGCCAGTGATTACCCCACTACAAGCTATGTGTGCAGTGGGAAGGCTCTTAATGCCCTTTTGCTTGCTCGTGCTCTCTCTTCACTTCAAGTTATTGTCTTCTCAGTTCTAAGTCCACAGCTGGCTACATGTGAAACCACATCTGGGGAATGACCCAGTTAAAAATACAGTATTTAGGCATCACTTCTTGGCAGTGATACTAAGATGAGATGGGGATGCTGGCTGTTCTTTTTCTTACCCACGTTAATTGGGTATCCAGGCTAATTTCAGTTGAAGCAGAAAAAGTGCTCATGGCTTACTAATCTGGGACTTCATCCCAGAGTAGTTGAAGTTTAAGGGCTCTTCTGCCAGGACACAACTGCCAGTTGTAAAGATTACAATTTCATGCCCGCAGCATTTCTCAGTTTAATGAAACATCACATTTTTTTTCTACTTTTCCCTCATCTTTTCCAATAAAGCCCTATTTCCTGACACAAAAGCTAGCTCAATTAAAAATGTGATGAAAGTGCTCTAAAGGCACAGCTTGAAATTCAGCTTTGCAACTTAGAGAATTATTTTACATTTGATTTTTCTTTTAATGCATTAATTTATACAGTACAACATGGTAGCGGATCAAAGGTCTAATAAAGCTTAATTGCAGTTAATATACCTGTCTCTCTATGTGTCATACTGAACTTGCACTAAAAAATAAATGTAACAGTCTGGATTGAAGACATGGGAAGTCCTTCCAGATTTACCTGCAGGACAACATTGAGCTGATCCTTCAGCCACTGGTGTCAGGCAGGAAACAGAGCTCCATGGTGCTGCAATACGGAAGATCTGTGATGAATTCACGTTCTAAATTTTTTGTGAAAAATTGTGCTTCCAGTACTTGTAGCTCTGAAGAATTTTTCTCAAATAAAAACCAAACCCACCATTTCTCCTGACTTCAGACCTCTGCAAAGGGGGTAGTGTTGTCACTGGTTTTTGTGTCAAAGAATAGACGCTGTTCTTCTGACTTACAGGAGAACTGGCTGAGGAGAAGAATCAGTCTCTATCTGTGTAATTTTCTCTCCTTTGAAGGAAGGCTGGCTGAGCTGGGTTTAACTTATTCTTGGAGATGTTCAGTAGCGGGGAATCCTTGATGTCCGTTTTCTTGGACAGCCCCTGCAGATATAACACAGAACTAAGTATTTGTGGTGTTTAACACTTTATTTGTTTCTAATTTACTTTTTTTCCATTGATTTCTAAATCTGACACCTGACCCACCACATCATATGGTGAAGGAGATCAGCACCAAATTGGCCAAACCAGAACCCTGGCTTATTTCTTCCAGAGTGTGGCATTAGGTGAGGTTTCCAGAGTAACTACATTGCTGCAGTTGTGGGGGATGAAGGCAAGGTAAAGCAAGAGGATGAAAAAGACATCACTGGAGGAAACAGCAGGGTGGCGAGGAGATACCATATCCAGATCTGACCTTTTCTCTTGCCCTAACAATTCCTTCACAGTACCCCTTCCAGGCAGTATCCAAATTGTGGCTTTATTGTGCTTGAGGCCCTGTTTCCCCAGCAGGGATCCACAGTTTGGCAAGATCTCCAGGCCTTACAGGGAAGTACTGTATGTTTGAAAAATAGTACAGAGGCCATCATCTACAAGCTTTCTGTATGTTATGGACACAGCTAAGCAATAGATCACACAAATGCATGGGTTGTTGCAAGATTAATAGGATAAAGCTCTAGGAAAATGTGGCACAGAACAGAAGCTGAGTATCAGGGGTCTCCTGGTTGTTCATTTCTATTGATTGGCTTCTGCCCTAGGAGTACTACTGCTTTGAATTTTACAGACATTGAAATAAACTAATTAAAAAGTTCATATTGAATGAAGATCCCACAGAAAAAGTTGCTATAATTTTCTGAATGTTTTTATGTTGCTTGTAAAAGTGACCTTGACAGTGGGCATGTCCTTACGTTGCTTCCTTACAAGAAAAAAATACTGTTTTTTCTTTAGTAGTGGTAGCCCAAGGTTTCTTTGTACTATATTTTTCTGCAATACATTTTGCAAGAGAAATTGGTGTGGCTGCACTTCTCAAAGGGTGAGGTTTGTCCAGGAAAGGGGAGCCCTAACCAAGGTAGAATATAAGGCAGCAGCATGCTGGAATCCACCAGCACACAGCACAAACTGATCTGGTAACAGAGCAGCCTGACTGAGGAGACTTCTAATCCTTTCCACAGCAATGCAAATGCTCTGAGGTAAATGTGCTTGAGGACAGAGAAGCGCTAACAAAGGCTTGCTAAGCACCAGCCCCTAATTCCCTTTCAAGGCCCTAGGCAGAGAGCAGGCTGCCCCCAGACAATTGCCTCAGGAAAGAGGTGAAAGCCTCTTCAAGGACACTTTCTGCTTCTTCAGCTCCTGCACAGGAGATGAGAGACTTCTGCTCATGTGGAGAAGAAACGATGTTTCAAACTTTTCCATGTAAACTCTAGCAATGAGTGATGTCTAAGACTGTTGGAAAACCTCAGAAATCTTCCCACTTCTCAGGAATTCACGGACTAAGGGGTGTGATCTCTGCCACTGGCATAGATTCATTTTAAATTATGTCAACAACCACAATGCTCTTTGATACCCTCTGTAGTTTCAAGCAGATACTTATATAAGCTTTGTCACTGTACCTTTCAGAAGGTGATTTGTAAATTCAGGGGTGAGGGAAATGAATTTAAAACCTTTTATTATAATCAGGATTTAATAGCAAAATTTCTTAGTTTACCTAGGATACGCTATCATTTTCATTTAGTCTATCACATCATTCAAATAGCATTATCTTGAAATAATTACTGAATAAGACAAGCTCCTGTCTGTGTAAAATATTTACTACAAATTAAAACAGATGGAAAATTGCTGTTGCTTTTAATATGGCTGAACAAAAAATAAGATTGCAAATACGTTAAAAGAAAATGCAAGACTTAGGCTTACAATTTGTCCTAAACAAAGTATTTACAGCATCTCAGTAAAAATAAGTTAATTTATTCATACCAAGGAATTGGAAACTTTAAAAAGAAACAAACCTTTCCATAAAATGCATTGGATGCCTGTAAACAGCCCCAGGGGGAAAAAATTGAACAAAGATTTCATTAGAATAACTCAGAGAAAAGGTACAAATATTGAAACAACAAATAAAGAACGTTCATTCTAGAAGCACACATATACATCGCTACGTGGATGTGAATCATCCCACTAAAACTACTTGTCTACCTAAAAACAAAAGCCAGTGTCTGCACTGCTTTGTAGAACTGAGGGTATACATTCTAATAAAGAGTGACCTACCATGGCCTGGGCTCTATAGACACCCTTTAAGCTCAAGACCAGCCTGGCTAGGGGACAGATATTTCTCCATGCACACAAACTTTTTCCTCCTAAAGTTAATAATCTAAAGTTAGTATTTAACAGATGTATGAGAATTCTGCTGTAACAGATGTATCAGGTTCTGCTCTGGTGGGCATGTTTCCTGGGCTCTCAGCATTGTGCTCTGCCTGCACATCTTCCAGCACTTGCACAAATGTAGTTTTGAAAGGGAGTAAAAATTGAAGGCACAATATCTGCATGAGAAGTATTATATTTAAAGCAAGAGTTAGAGGTATTCTGCTTATTACCACAATTATCTTAGCTATTCTAGTTGGTTTATATGATCCTTCACTTAAAAAAAAAAAAAGAAAAAAAAATATATTCTTCCTCTTCCCATTCAGGAGGTGTTGGCTGAATGAGTGACAACACAAAGAATTCTATGCTAAGTGTTTTGAGGGGACAAACACACGTTTTTGGTGTTTTTAGTGTTGTTTAGAGGGGCCCTGTGGATCACCCATCCCACTCCAAGGCCAGACTATGATCAGTGCTGAAGCAGATCAATGCGGATTTAGTCTGGTCAAGGCTCAGAAACCACCAGGGACAGGGTTTCCTCCAGCTCTCAAAGCAACCTGTACCCAGGCTGCTATGTGCTCCAGATGGGCATTTTGTTTCCTAATGGCCAAGCTGAACACTCACCTTGCTGCTATTGCCCCCTTTTGCACCCCCAGTCACCACTGGGAAGAGTTTGGTTCTGGTGTCACTGTAGCTCTTGATCATGAAGTCACAGGCTGCTGTTCAACTGGCTTTAGCCTCCTCTTCATCAGATTATACAAGCTCAGCTCTTCAGCCTCTCCTCAGTGGTCCTGTGCACTATAACCTCAATAGCCCTCCACTCTGGCTCCCTCCAGTTTCTTAACATCTTTCTTGAAGTGGGTGGCCAAAATTGTCCCACTTTCCACATCCTATTTGACTTCACCCTATTAAAAAAAAAGAGAAATTATCTCAAATAATTTTGAAGATGACTTTGTACTTATGATATTCCATTGAAGGTGACTGTAGCTGATGATGTTGCTTTCAGAGAGCTGGCTTCAACTTGAAGCAGCCAAGAAGAAGGAAAAGCCTGAGAGAGAAAAGAAGGTGTAATGAAAAAGCAGACTAAGACAAAAATATCACTCCAAGGAGTAGTGGAAATGTTGTAAAGAAGACAGAGGAAAAAACCAAAGCTGAAAAAGAAGACAGGACAGACCAAAGGAGCAGTGTAGGAAATTGCACCATGATACTTTTGTTACACTGTGATCCAGACAAGTGTTGACTAATGTGATCTATTTGGCAAATGGGGATGGGTCAAGTTTGAAATCATTTAAGCTAAGAAGTTTCATTCTCCAGAGAGGGGAAAGCCAATTGCAAAGAGTCCTCCAAATAATTGTCTCGCTTTACATCATTGAGCATGTTGCTCAGGAGCTTTATGATGACAGCCCTTGAAATATATCTTTCATTTATTTCAGTCTCTTTATAACTCTGCAGGAGAATTACATTTCTGTTTTGGAGTGGAAGGTCCAAAATATCCTCTGTCAGGGATTTTGTCTCAGCTTTCTGTGCTGCTCACTTGCACCAGCATATCCCAGCTCACTTCTGCCTCCCAGCTGACTCAGGAATGACTTAATAAAGGGAATCAAACTGTCCATACAAGGACTTCCTCTAAAAATTACTTCATTGCATTGAGGGCAGTACACTACCCTCCCCACAACTCTGCAAACATCTGACTAACAGCAACTTGCTTAAGAGAAAATGAATAAGCAGAATTTCACTTTACACAAGAAGAACTGTCATATTTTTTTGGACTTTTTCTTTGGCTCTGGAAAAAAAAAAATCACATGACAAAACCAAAGGAGTGAATAGCCCTGACATCACACGGGTTGGCAGTGAACTCCAGACTAGATAATGTTTCTGGAAAGATGAGGGCTAAATTCTATCCTGCCAAATTGTTCATGGTAAAGAAATGCCTTGGCAGGCAGGATCAGAAAGGGTTTCATTGTGTTAGCACCTTGCTGCCATGCATATTTACCTGGAGTTTTTATAGCACAGATGTATCCCAGAGTTTTTGGGGTAAAAGAGAAATAATTCCTCTCAGAAAATACAGCTTTCTCTTTTTATAGAAGTCAGAGCATTGTTTGTTGACTCTTGCAGGCCAGAACTGCTATTTCCGTGGGATGTTGTGTTTGTGCGACCTGACTTCAGCTGTTGTGCTGTGTTGCTATGTGCAAAGGCTGACAGCTGGTGTGTTTCTCTCCAAATTAGTGCCTGCCTTTCACTCTGGAGTGAAGTAATACCTAAACGCAGGGCCAGATTCCAGTTCTCTATGGAAATGCCCCCAAAACAAGTGAAAATACTACCAAAACACATGCTTTGTACCCATTTCCTGATCAGTCACACGATACTTCCTCTTTCTATATGGAGTTCCCCACACACTCTTACATTAGTTCCTTTTTTTTTTTCTCTTTTTCCTTTCTTAGCAGTCTAAACATTTAATATTGTGAAAAGAATTCAGCATCTCAGCAGTTCCACATTTCTTGTAAGCTGGCATCACAGAAGTGTCAGGATGGTGAGCCATGCTCATGGATGATGGCATATATCCTGGAAGCCTGCATTTCTTCCCGTAGAGACAATTCAGAGTAAAATGGGATTTTGAAATCAATGTTAAGATCTCCTGTCTTACAAAACAGGACTTTTTACAGGTAGATAGCTGTAATATATTGATAAAATAGTTTTTAATCAGTTTTGCATTCTTAAATTGCTTAAAGAGCATTTGAATTGCCTCTTTGTTCCAAGCAAAGGTTCTCATGGTCCAGGATCTCATCTCCAGTAATGGTTCATGTTAGATATCATTAAGAAGTGTCTCACAGTCTTTGACAGTACTAGAAGTCCACTGAACACTAGCTGGTGACCCAAAACCATGGCGGCATTTTTTTTTTCTAAATAATCAGTAAAGCAAAAGAAACACAGAAATAAATGAAATAGTATTCTCAAAACACCCTGATAAAGGCACATTATAGGTTTTTTTGTGAATTTGAACCTTGTAGTTGTGCCGCACAAGGTGATCCATTGATAGTTTTCCAAAAAACTAAGTAATCCCTGAATTAACAGGACTTGAAAGACACTGTTAAAGGCACGAGATACTGAGAAATGCTCAGAGAAGTTTATATCCCTTCCTGGCAGCCACAAATACGCTTATACAACAAAGTGGGACCTGATATACCAGTCTCATAATATTCTTCAATATTTAAAAACACCATATCTGAGAATAAGAATGAATAAAGAGAGAATACTCATTTTATTAATGAAATAATGTTGGTTCTCACAGTTTCTAACCTCATAATAGACTTTCCTCCTTTCCAAGAACAAAACACATTTTCCTATTAAGCTGTTTTTAACAAATATTTTCACTAGTTCACTAGTCACTACTGTACAAATAAGTATGTTTCAGTGAGCACAAATGCATGAATAGGAGTCATTTTATACTGTTCTATGATTCAACTCACACAGTCAAAGTGGCTTGGAAGTTCACTACTTGTGGTTGTAGCACCTAAAGATAAACATACTTGAAATAAGGTGAATGCTCTGGGGTCTCAGTACTTGCAGATCTTTCATGAGTGTGACCTGAGACTAGATGGAAGAACTGTAAGTTCTGTGTATGCTGTTCAACACAGAAGAGTTAAACAAGATAGAATAAATAGGTATTCAATTAAATGAACAATGACATATATATATATGTATACACATATATACACATATATACATAATACTAAATATGAGAAATCTGTGGTCTGTAAAAAGTACTTCACAATGCTATCTCCAGACAAAGCTGAGCATACTTTACTACCCTCTACTATCCATTTTGAAACAGATACAGTGAAATCAAAATAGAATTAGGCAGATACAGAGTTACTACCCAGCTGAATCTAGCATATGCAGATCATTGCGTATTTCATGCTTTCATATCTCAAACACTGGCACTAACACTTTTTCTTCCTTTCTGAGAAATGTCCTTCTTTCTTTTTAAAGTGGCCCTTGTCTGCCACTAAGCACTAAGTAACTCAAATTTGTCTATCAGGTCAAAACCAAAGTGCTACTTTCAAACATCATGAAACATGGTAGAAGACAGCATTTGACTTTAATCCTGAGTCAAATAGTTGTGATTTAAACCACTCTTTTGAGTCAGTCAGTCTGGGTCAGTCACCAAAGGAGTAAAACTGCTGTCTAGTTTTGCTTTGTAGGAGGTGGGCTATATGTCCAATGAGTTGAGCATGGGATTGAAAGTCACAAGCCTCACAAAATGTTTATTCTATTTCAAGCTCATCATATGACAGTGACCTAAGTCATCCAACTTCCCCATCTCCTCATTCTTTAAAATGTCACTGTTAATATTTGCCTGTTTGAAGGTTTAAAGGGATCAGGATAAAAGCATGCATAAGTGAAAATCTTTGCTGAGTGAAAATCATGAGTAACAGCACTGGTAAGAGAGTTCCCTACAACTATAGAGAAATCCACAGTGCTATGCTTTGCAAGTGACTAAAAGCTGCCATTGGCAGCTAAATTATGCTTAGCATTTCTGCATTCAAGCTTTAAATTTGCCCTCAGTGGTTCATCTGTCTACACTAGTGCTAGAACACCAAAGGCAGAAAGTCTTGTTTTCAACCTCCTATCTCATTGGACAGTACTTTGCTTAATCTCTTTATGCTTTAATTTCTTCACCTGGCACTTTATCTGTTTTTCTAAAGAACTCCACTGTCAACAAAATACAAGCTGCTTAGTAATGTTTCTTATATTGCAGCAAGCTAAGGCACGTACACAACAAGTCAGAATTCTAGGACTCAATTTTTCTGATGCACTATTAAAAATACATAGAGATGGTTGATTCTCATGTTCTTTCTTTTATTAAAAAAAAAAACAAACTAAAATAAAAATCTACAGAATTGCTAAGCCTGTCTTATGTGAAAGATTGAGGCATTATATTCAACTAGGCAGAGAGGTGTTGTGGTCATCTCACTGAGGGTATAGAGATTAGTGTCACACAGAGAATTATGTACCAGCCACACTGCATTCACCAGCAATCCAGTAAGCTAGACCTGCTCTTCCCCATTCCTGCATGCAAGCATTTTCTGAAAAAAAATATCCTAGTGTAAGGTTCTGACAGGAACATTACAGAAGTATCACAACTACTTGGAACATGGCACACTTGCAAATCTGTATTGCTTTTTCTTTACAAGTTTAAAATAACGATGCAGCGAAGGCATGTAAGATCAATGAAATGATGCCTTGCTCATTAAGTGGGTTGGGACATGTCTGCCTCCAAGCTTCAGCTGTGCCAGCTGAAGAGGCTGTGCCCAGCTGCTCATCACCTGGCTGACTAATGCAAGTCAGTGGGAGCTCCCACATGGAGATCTGCCAGCTGATCCAAGGGTTGGTAACATCCACCATGTGGGGGCTGATGAGCAGATACACATGCATGGGGGTGAGGAAGCCTTTGCTGAAGGCTGGAAAGGTCATATACTCACAGCCTGTGGTCTGCTGCATGACTGCGCATGGGTGGATGTCTGTGCTTGTCAAACCTCCTGATTCTTATCCTTAAGTTGGATGAAAATTTGGAGATAGTCAAAGATGAGTTAAGAGGAAGAGACAAGAAACCTCAGAAGTAAAGCCGTTGGACCTGATATATGTAGCAGCAAATGCAAGAGTTGTTACACAGAGAGCCAGGTTATATGCTCCAGTACCTTCTTTTGGTCTTGAAGTCTGGTAAACCTATGGACAAAACACTTGAGCTTTCCTTTGTGGAGTCATGCAAAGCATTTATAAAAAACTAAAGGCAACTTCTAGCAAAGTAAATAAAACCCATATCAAAGGTTTTCAATTCATTCTAGGGCTTAAGGTGTTAAAAAATGGACTAATTGAAACGCTACAAAGAAATTCACAGTGCAGTGAATGACTGAAGAGGTTTGAAAATGGCATCTTAAATTAAAAAAAGAGAAATTAATGCTGGGAATGTTTGTGGCTTTTTTTTTCTGTGTCTGCCTATGAAACACCTGTGGGACTTCTTTGTCTTACTGTAATAATCTTTGTGGTGATCATGTGCTGTAGGAAAAGCACTTTACTGGCATTTCCAACATGTTGGATGGTGGCAGGTGATACTACCAGTTGTCAGTTCAATGTGAATATGGTTATACTTCCTCCCTTCCTTCCCCACAAATCTAGATTCAGGTCCTTCCTAGAATAACAGCCTTCTAGGTGCCAGTGTTCCAAGTCCCTCATTTTTCACTGTGATGAGTGGCTCCTGCTGGGAAGGGAACCAGGGCTATAGTAATATCAGATATCTCAGTAGTGTTCCTCCAAGGTACAGCAAGTGCCTGCTCTGGCTCTTGCCATCCAAAACTGTCTGTTTACAATTCATATAGTCACACAAATAAGGTTGGCAGATATGGGATATATATTGCTGTACAGTAATCTTAATCCAGATACTAGAATAGGAGAAAGTTAGCTCTGCATTTAATTTTTGGTTCTGCCACAGATCTCCCTCAGATGAGACACATTGTCTACCCTGTGGTTCAATTCCCACCTTTGTAAAATAAAACTGATATCTTCACATCTCTCTGAGATTATATCAGGGGCAGTGCAAGGCAAGATAATGTCAATTAATTTCAAGAAAGCTGGTATATCTTGTATATCCACTGCAACACACAACCACACAGGACTCCTAGCTGGAAGACAACAAGTATAATTCAACCTTGAGGAACATTATGGAGAGTTATAACAATGTTACAAGTATACTTTCAGGTCCATAACTAAACTGGACTAAGGTTGGGAATCTCTGGCTAACATATATAGTGTTTACATTTGCCACAGGATTTTTTCTTTGATGTAAATATATATAGATCAGGAATAAAATTACCAGCTCTCTCAGTGTATGTTGATAAAATGATTCTCTAAAGTGATTCCATATATTTTACATGTAAAGCTTCAGAAATAAAAAAAAAANACCAACCAAAAAACCCCCACCTTTAATACAAATCAGCCTCTACTTCTCTGTGGGTTTTAGGACAAAACTCCTTCAACTAAACAGTCGACACTGCCTGATTCAGACCACAGATGCACTGAGTTGTCTTCAGGGTGCTTATTTGTCCCTTCTGACTGAGGGTATATTTGATGACTATGTGCCTGACTTGAGTACCAAAACCTAAGGAAGGCAAATATATTATGAATGAATATATAAGTATTTTAACTCTATTTTGGACCAGTTACTTAGGGCAAGATTAACACTTCTTCCCCTGCTCTCTAGCTTAGACTAATTAATCTACACTCAGAAATGCTGTAATAACCGCACAATAATTTGGGATCTGCAAGGGATCCAATATCTCCTAAAATCATAAATCACTAAACACTCTATATAAAGCCCTGTTCAGTATGCATATTTTGCATCCTTCTGCCCAGGAGACCTTTTAACACTTCTTGAAAGAAAACCTCCTACAGATAATAAGGAATATTGAAACTCATGTAATGCCAGGATACACGATGGTATCACCTAGAGGAAAAACATCTGGCAACGTGCATCTTCCTTTACCAGGCCTCTGTTTTCACATCACCAAGAATCGATTGTTTTGAGTTAGGACCCAGCTGAACTTTTCTCTAGCAAAAATTCCTCCCTTTGACAAATTCCCTCACTATTTACATCATTTAGTACCTTATTTCCAAGGTTGCTGGAGGACTCACAGGCTTAAAGAGATCTTTTCTCTTAAGATAATGAACTGATGATGATGACAATCATGATGATGGGGGTTTTGTATACACATAAAAGGACATTGAGATATCATGGTAGCCCACACCTAGTGGAGCACTAGATGAAGAGATAAGGGAAAAAGAGATGACCCCACAGCTAGGTTAGTTCAGCTGACATTTCATGCAAGATGTGCAAGGAAACTTGTTCAGATTATGCCCTTGATAGAAAATGCCTAAATGCCCTTCTGCTATTATCCTTTAAAAACTAAAGTTTTGGAAGAAAAAAATCGAAGTGCAAGAGTCAGCTGACAGTATATGCTTACATTGTTCATTCTCCTCACATAAGGCTGCCTTGTGACCCAAGGAAACCAGCAGACTGAAATCATAGCATCACTAACAATGTTCATTTTTCTCATGACTTGTTTTTCATCACTTTTCCATCATATGTTTTCACCTCCTTTTCCATATTAGCACTATTCAGTTCCAATAAAACAGGATTCTGTTCAGTCACAGCACATTAAAGTTCATAATATCAATAATGAATTTAAGTAGCTGTCATTCAATGTGGTTCTATGAGAAGTCTAAGCTAGACAGACTACACAATATCGCAAGGACTTTTACTAATCTTGGGGTGGCACAGTCCCAGGAAGCCACACTCAGAGGAAGGCATACAAATATGCTTTTCCTGCAGTTATCCTTCTCTGGCTGCTACAGGCTGAAATACCTGCAACATTTACTCATAAAGTCATAGTGACAACAACTGCATTAGACTCAAATCCATGTGCTGGAAATAAAATGGAGGTCAGGGCACTGTTTATCAGCTATTTTAACTAAAGGTCAGTTCATCTAAAGAATGCTGTAATTTTCCACTGGTTTCTACAAGGATGGGAATTACTTTTTTTTTCTCAGCACAGCCCTGCATCACTCTGTGATCCTGTGAGCATAATCCCTTGGCACTAAAGCCTCTTATTGACAATGCAGTAAACCTGCTCTGTAAGCATCAGGAAAGGGAAATAAAAGATGTTCCAAATTTGTATTTGACAAAATATGACACTGAAATCAATTAGATGTTTCCAGATCAACAGGGGCTTCGGTCAATAAACCTCCTGTCAACACAACGTCCAACAGACCTGTTGACAGCATTCAAAAGCTCCTGATTTAAAACCTCTGTTGGGGTTGTTATTAAAGCTGTTACTCCACTCCTTATCTGTTTGCTGCTACTGGTAGACATCATTTGTGGGGGCAGCCTGAAGGTCTTAACTGAAAGTTTTGGCTGTTGCACATGAAACTTAATTACAAGGTCGTAGACTTGTTTGTTCAAGATTTAGAGGAGAAAAACAAAAGATTCTGAGATTTTGCTTCATAAAATGGATGCAGTTAAGGAGTGCCATTGTCTTCTGTAGTTGGGGGCTGTGTCATTCCTGCAGTCCAAAGCCTGAATTTCCTCTTCGTTTAATTAACCCAGCGCCAAATACTGCTGAAAATATTTGCCGAATTTGAAGAAGTCTCCTTCCAGAGTCAGCCAAGTAATTCTAGGAACGTGCTGCATCCTAACATCTTGATTCAGCAAGATAAGTAAGCAGGAATTCATTTATTCAGCATTTAATTCATTGCCAAACTGAAGTTCAGAAACTATCAGAGAATGGAATTTCTGAAGGATTGAGGCACTGAATTCTACATCAATGAGGACCAGGACAGAATCAGAAGAGAGCTTACAGGTTCCAGTTACCATGTGGGCTGCTGAAGCCTCTGACCTTTCTGAAGGGCAAAAGGGAGAAGTTTGTGTGCATCCTGAAAGCAGTGTCAGGCAGGACTAACACCTGCCTGCCCAGCACAGATGAATAAGCCCTCCAAACAGCGAGGCTTTTCTAGGGAGACGAATTTACACAGCTTAGCTACTGCTGAATGTGCTTTGAACTGCTTTGAGCAATATAGGCCCATGCTAGTGATGAGCTGCTGTTCCTTCTTTAAGATAAATCAGTTCACATCCTTCCTGGCTTTACTTTAGGTATGTCCCAATCTCTGTGTTAGCAGGACCCTGAGGTGACCCACACCAGTAATACGGCACGTTGTGTATGCCCTCTGCCTAAGTCTCCAGTGGTTCCAGCAGTCTGTCTTTCTGCATCTCTCACAGCCTGGATGCAGGGCCCTGTTTTGAATGCCGTCATGGTGAGGAGCTTGATGAGCATCTGTTTACCTAGTGCTACTTTTACATGGAATACAGTTACTGGGCAGTGCCAAATACTTCACATTAGGTTTACAAATCAAATCAGTTCTCTTCCTTCTTGTCAGCAAGCAGCAGTTCCTGGAGTTTTCTGAGTTGGTTAAACTCTGATACTAATAAAGCAGTATCATGCAATTCAGAAGTGCAGTATAAGGTTGTCTGAAGGTCAGTATGGGCCAAAGTCCATGCAGGTCAGTCTGGGTTACTGGGTTAGCTGGTCAGTTACCATTATCTAACATTGCATTATTACATGAGAAGGAAAGAACAGGCAATTATTCACTGATATGCTCCAACCCATCCCTGTTTTACATGGATTTGTGGTACAGGAACATTTCAGGCCAGACATACTGCCTGTGTAGTCAAATCTTGGGTGGTTTTTTTCCCTACTGATTTGTCCATCCTTTCATAACTCATCCATTCTTTTGGAGTGTGCACATCCTGGGGCAAAGAGTTTTATAAGCTTTTAATATTCTGTTTGTGGAATCTCCCTTTTCCTTTTTATTTTCAGCACCTACCTTCCTTATTATTATTCATCTTGCTTTGAAAAACTCCTGATTTAGAATTTCAGGACAGTTTGTCAATTTTTTAGGCTGAGGTAGAAGAGTAACGTGACTGTGGAACATCACTGTAATTCTTTGATTCTGTATTTACTTTTTAGCTGGACAGCCCTAAACCATTGTCTATACAAATTTTTGATTCATTGAGATTCATTTGTAGTGTTTGGTGCTTTTCTATAAGACTTGGCATCTGAGAAATGGGATCTTTGATTACTTGTTCCTTTCTCATGCCTTTCAACTGTTGAGGCTTGCTGCCGTCATTGTAAGGAAAGGTTAAAAATGCAACTTTAGGACACCTCGGGCTTTGGAGAACCCAGTTCATCAGCTTAAAAGCTGCATTAGTTTTAACTAATAATAATAAAAAAAAAAAAGATTCGTCCCTTGGGTGGCATTCCTCCCTTCCACGTTAAGAACATCGTTGTTCCGAAGCACCTCGAGCACGGGGAGGGGGCGAGGGCCCTGCCGGGTGCGGGAGCCAGCAGGTGGGTGCCGGACGGAGGGACAGCGGCTTCCCTCGGCGGGGCGCGGCCGGGGGTGCGCGGCGCCGGGCCGGGCGGTGGCGGGGAGCGGTGCCGAGCNCAAGCTTCCGTGGGGCAGGGCCGGCCGCGGCCGGCAGGTCAGGGAGGGCCGGAGCGGCCCCCCCGCCCCGCTCCGCCCGTGCGTGTGTTTGTGTGCGCGCTGATTACAGTAATTTTTGAGGGTGATGTTGCAACGGGGCAGAGTGTGCGGGGCGGCCCGTGCTGAACTTTATAACGCTCCCGCATGTCAGCCGCCCTCGATAGTGCGTCCATAAAGGGGTCAGCCGGAGCGCCGGCCGGCCTCGCCGCCCTCGCCGCCTCCCTCCTGCCTGCGGGCCGCCCGGCCAGGAAGGGGAGTTATTCGGGATTGCAGCAGCGGCCGGGAGCGGGAGCCCAGCCACAGCCTCCGCGCCGCCGCGCCGCGCCCAGGGTCCCGGCAGGCAGCAAGATGAGGGGCAAAGATGAGAAGTCGTCGCTGAAAGGTGGGTTCACCGCTCCGCCCTGGCAGAACTGTTCTCCACGGGGAAAAGAATCCTCCGAGCAACGGGGTCCCCGCGCAGCAACGCACATGGGGATACAGGAGGGTGCGTGCAGGGGACAGCCGAGGCAGCGCTTGGCACGAACGGAGGCCAGGTGACTTGGCGAGAGCAGCGGAGCCCTTGCAAAAAGACCGATGCAGAGCGGGGGCGAAGGCGCTGGTGTAGCCGGCTGGAGCGGGGGCGCTTGCAGGCGGCGTGAGGGACCGCGGCTGAGCCCGGAGGACGGCAGTGGGTGTCAGCCTTTGGCAAACTGTGCAGAACCGTGGGTGGGTTGTGCCTCCCCCTCGGAGACTGCTCTGGGAACCGCTTGCCTCTGTGCACAGCTGGCAGGAACGTGCCGGGGGGCATCGTCGTGTAGCGTGGAGATGCCAGGGGGCAGCAGACAGGGGATGGGGATACTGGTGATCCTTCAAACTGTGGATCTCGAGCGGTTTTTAACAGCAGTACTCTGAAAACAGTACGAAGGGGCAGAGAAAACTGTCTGCGTCTCTTTCAATCTATCAAGAGGTGTTTTTTTTTGATGATAGTTTTGAATTCCAAACTTTATTGTGGGATATTTTTGTTGTTGTTGTTGTTCTCCACTTACATTAATGAGAGTGGCAATTTCTGTGTGCAACTGAGTGAGGAAAGTCACAAGTGGGAGAACCTAGACCCGTGCCAGCTGTAGTCCGCATTTCCTTGCTTCTCCCGTCTCCGCTTCCTTCCCTGGCGCCGGCTCCCTTCCACTTCCCGCACCGGGACGGCGGCGCCGGGCAAGGGCCCCTTGCTCCGGGAAGGACACCGGAGGCTCGGAGCGGAGCCGGCAGTCCTCCCTCTTTGCTTTTTTTTCCCTATAACGCCTTTGCAGCCCCTTTTAAAGACCTGTACCCAACTCGCGGGTCTTTCTCAGGGTCATCCGTGTTGCTGTTCAAGGTGAGCTGCTGCCTTTGACGGCTGCTCTGCTGCGGTGCTTGCCATCCTCCCCCGAGGCGGAGGGTGTACCGGCAGCTGCCAAGGGATGCCGCCCAGCGGCCGGCAGTGGTTCTGGGGGAAGGCAGCATCAGCGGGTACAGAGAAAAAAAAAACAAAAAACAAAGAGTAAAAAGACGGTCTCCGGGCGGGGGGAGGATGGGGGCAGGTTGCAGCTGGAGCCGCTGGCCGCAGCCCAGCGTCGTTCGTTCAGACAGCGAGGCGAAACGCGCATGAATAACACCCCGTCGGGTGGAAAGTTCCAGCCGCCTGTGGGGCTCAGGAGCTCGGCACCCCTCGGACACACCTGACCCGTGCCAGGGCTGCGAGCGGGAATGCGGCTCGGCGGGGGAGCCTGGCCGGAGGCCGTGGTACGCCTCGCCGCCCCTTCCCGCGACCCCCGGGAGGAGGGCCCCGGCTGCATCCTTTCACCTTGGGCTTCGTGCATGCCCCAGCGCTCCTGGTGTGCCCCCGGCGCGCCCGCAAGGAAGCGACTGAGCCATTAAATCCCGGGTACACCGTGTACAGTAAAACGAAATCTGCAGAGCGGGGCTGCTTCTTTTTTTTTTTT
>VXBU01008271.1:575628-609984 GCA_013400315.1 Bombycilla garrulus
AACCCTCCGTCACCTCCACACCCCACCTTTTCTAGAAGCAGATCCTGCTCTCTCCTCCAAGTTCAGGGAACGGATTTTTTCCCCCCCGTTGTTTCCCTTTATGGCATTAAATTATTTTTTTTTTCCTTTTAGTTATGTCCCAGCCAGGATCAGGGCAGTGCACAGAAGGGACATTTGTTTGTTTTATTGGAAACCGGGCAGGAAATTTTGTTCTTCTGAGTCACTGCGGCTCCTTCAGGGAAACGTCAGCGTCCCTTATCGTCGCTCACCCGGTCCGGCGGGACCGAGAGCGGACGCAGGCTGCGGGGTTGTTGGGGGACACACAACTTTCAGAAGAGGTGCTCGTCCTAAAGACAGAGCAAGATTTCAACTTTATATAACCGTAAAATAAGTAGGGCCGGAAACAAAGAGCGGGGGAGGGGGAGAGAGAGAGAGCCGGGGTTACGGGAGTTTGCTGTCAAGGGGAAAAATAAAAAGGGAATTTGATGCGTTTGCCTGTTGAGTGCTCGTTTGCCTGTGAGTGCTCGGCATCCTGAGGCAAGGTGCTGCGGCGCTACTGTGGTGGGGGGCTCTCCTGAGGGTTGCGCCCAAGGTAGGGCGGTGGTAAAGGCAGCGACGATTATTTTCCCCTCCCACCCTCGACGTCCCCCGAAGCGGCCACTGGCCGCCCCCCAAAGGACGTCGAGGGGGGCGCAGTCGTCGCCGCCCCGCCCCGGTCCCGCCCATCACCGTCGCCACTTAAACGCCGTCGGGTGCCTGGCCAAGTCAGTGCGGTGCTGGGAGCTGGCGGTGCTGTGAGCTTGCTCTGTATCCTCTCGCTTCAAAATGACCGTGAAAGCAGCTGAGGCGTCTGGTCCTACCTTAACATACTCGAAGATGAGGGGAATGGTGGCCATCCTCATCGGTGAGCGGCGTGGCGCCTTCTTCGAAGATGCTCAAGGGGCTGTGATTTCTCTGTTAGGGTTGCTTAACGATTTTTCTCCTTTTACTTCATAGCTTTCATGAAGCAGAGAAGAATGGGACTAAACGACTTCATTCAGAAGATAGCCGCCAACTCCTATGCATGCAAGCAGTAAGTATCAGAAATTTTTTGGGAGATTTCAGTCACAAATACAACTAGGTATTGTGAGATCTAGTTTAAAAATAGTGTTTGTTTACTGTAATTCCTCCGTCATTACTGTTACGGAAGAGTTTATTTGTCTTGTTGAGGTGTTACTCACTTCACAACAATCTCCGTGAGTTGGGTTTGAGACAAATAAGTCAGAGGAGATTTCCAGTGACCAGTCCTTATTAGGTGCTGTACTTAGGAGTATGAAAAAATTCTTTATATATGATGGAACTTACGGTCTCTAGAAAAAATTTACTCCACAAATCGAATTGATTTTTTGGTTGCCTTCTTTAGTAGGCTTAGCCAGAACTCTTCTGCGATGCGTGCTTGCCCTCTGGCGGGAAGATCTGCCTGTGCTGCTCCTGGTAACTCTCCTAATCATGTGTGCTCTTATCCTTGCAGCCCTGAAGTTCAGTCTATCTTGAAAATCTCTCAACCTCAAGAGCCTGAACTTATGAATGCTAATCCTTCTCCTCCGGTAAGTAGATTTCACTCAAGTGTGACGTTTTTAGAACATCGGTTCAGCCACTAATAGATGTGTAGTAAAATTAGCGTCATGAGTATTGCATTAGCACATCTCATAATACACTAATGTAAACAAGAAAAAGCAATTGGGTTAGACTGAAATTTCTGCTGTTTCAAACATGAAGAAGAAATACTTAAAAAGTGTTATGAGTAGTTATTTCATTATGGAATGTGTCTTAAGACTTCAACAAGCACTTCTAGTAAGCTATGGTTGTTAGACTCTTTGGGCAGTACCTGTTAGTTTAGGATACCTGTTAGATATTAAGTTTTAGTGGCAATAAGAGTGTTAATCTTTATTTTCAAGGTCACTTCATTTATATTTTTGAAAAAGAGAAACTGTTGGGACTCTCACTGCTGAACTGTTTTAATGAATGTGGTTTCTGTTTATTTTTCTAGCCCAGTCCTTCACAGCAGATAAATCTCGGCCCGTCATCCAACCCACATGCCAAACCATCAGACTTTCATTTCTTAAAAGTGATTGGAAAAGGCAGTTTTGGGAAGGTAAGCGTGACTTCTTTTAAAATTTAAATTAATTTACTCTTCAACTCATCTATGAAATGCCGGAGAGTGGGGTTTGTACTGCCTTTAATGAATGGTGAGCACTTAAACCAAACCTGAGCACATCCTGCCCTCTTCCAGTGCAAGAAGAGGGAGCACAGGAGCATGGACGCGGCATTTGAATGAGTCGTAGAAGAGCCAGGGAATTCTGTTCACTCAATAGTGAAGAATGGATATACTTTGCTTTTGGAAGAGAAAGAAACTAGACTTAATATCTTTGGGCTAAATTAGTCTACCTTAATGCTAACAGTGTCAGGCATTTCCAGCAAAGGGCTTGCACATTGAACCAGAGGGATGTGGCAGTGCTCAGCAGTTAACGTAAAGGGTTGTTGCTGGTTTTGTTTACAAGTTGTTCTGTATTTCAGTATTGCTCAGTTCTGGAATTTTATGCTTTTCCAGGTCCTCCTTGCACGGCATAAGGCAGAAGAGCAGTTCTATGCTGTTAAAGTCTTGCAGAAAAAAGCAATCCTGAAGAAGAAGGAGGTAAGCTGCCCTTCATAATTCCATTGCAATGTCCATCAAAAACATTTTTACTGCTACTACTGAGCTAGTGTACTGAATATTAATAATTTCTCATGTTTTCAGGAGAAGCACATTATGTCAGAGCGCAATGTCTTGCTGAAAAATGTGAAACATCCCTTCCTAGTCGGGCTTCACTTCTCCTTTCAAACTGCAGACAAACTGTATTTTGTCCTGGACTACATCAATGGTGGAGAGGTAAGCAGTGAGAAAATTAAATAGTATCTCCTATCATGTGCGTGGTGGTACGGTAGAGAATTTCATCTGTCCTTTTAAATACAAAAGAAGTTGCAAGGGGAAAAGTCGTGGGGGAGAAGTTACTAGATGAAATGTTTCTGCCTGCCAAGTTTTGAACTACCAAAGGATCATTAGGCCATTTCCTGCAATTGTTCTCCCCTACTATATATGTTGAGTCTAATTAAGTGCATTGTTAACGGGCTTTGGCGCCGTTTATACAACTTTGTTCTCTCTGTCTCCTGTAGTTGTTCTACCATCTCCAGAGGGAGCGTTGCTTCCTGGAGCCGAGAGCCCGATTTTATGCTGCTGAAATTGCCAGTGCGCTGGGCTATCTGCACTCCCTGAACATCGTTTATCGGTGAGCAGCCTTGTTCAGTTTGTTGTACAGAAATAAACGTGTGCCTTGTTAAACAAGCATTGACAAGTTCAGCTCAGTAGGAGCTTGGAATTGCTTTTAAAATTTCGTGGTGACTCAGTGAACTTCTGTAAACAGCTGCACCTAAAATACTCTCACTGCACCTCCTCTAACTAACATTTATCTTCTTTCATCTCTTCCTACAGAGACTTGAAGCCAGAAAACATCCTGCTCGATTCACAGGGGCACATTGTCTTGACTGACTTCGGACTCTGCAAAGAAAACATAGAGCACAATGGCACGACCTCCACCTTCTGCGGCACACCAGAGGTATGGCCAGCTCTCAGCCCCCCACTCTCAGAGCAACACCAAGAGGTGTTCTCATCAGAAAAAACTGACTTTTCCCATGTGTATGTAAGGCAGGGAGCATTATGGGCCTTCTAATATAGGGCTGCCAGTGAGGACATGTAGAACACACGGAGCTTGTTGAGTAGGAGAAAGTAGCTTTCAAGCCATCTGCCTGTTTTTAAAAATATTGTAGCTTTCCTTTAGCTTAAATATTGCTGTGATTCAGTAAGCTGCTTTCATTCATGAATGGGGAGGCTTTCTTGATTGTAAAGAGCCCTATGGCTCACATGGCTCTTTCCCTTCTCTTATACAGTATCTTGCTCCTGAAGTTCTCCATAAGCAGCCCTATGATCGGACTGTGGACTGGTGGTGCCTTGGAGCAGTCCTGTACGAGATGCTTTATGGCTTGGTAAGCAACAAATCCTTCATTAAAGATCAAACTAGCTTACTCGACCTTTCCCCACAAGGAACCTCATGCCTGCCTGTCAGCCTCACTAACTCATCCTTTTCTGCTTCCCACAGCCACCCTTCTACAGCAGGAACACCGCAGAAATGTATGACAATATCTTGAACAAACCCTTGCAGCTGAAGCCAAATATTACCAACTCAGCTAGACATCTCCTGGAAGGCCTCTTGCAGAAGGACAGGACAAAGAGACTTGGTGCCAAGGAGGACTTTGTAAGTGCAGACTGGCTACTGTCCACATGCAGTGTGGGAGGATGACTGGGCCATACTGTTTACATTAGCTCGGGTCTGAATTAATCTTTTTTTCTCTCTCTCAACAGATGGAGATTAAGAATCACATCTTCTTCTCCCCAATTAACTGGGATGATCTCATTAATAAGAAGATTACACCCCCTTTTAACCCAAATGTGGTATGTATCACTTCTAATTATAGAGTGCATGGAGAGTCTTTTTACCCCTTGTCTTTGTGGGGTTCCCAGGAGACAGATGGCTGCATTTGGGGAATGCAACTTTCCTTCCCGGTGTCTGTCCAAACAAAGTTAAAAATAGGTGGTAATTGACTTTTTGCTGACAATCCATCTAAATTTAACTGGGTTTGTTGTCTCACGTGCTTCATTTGCATGGCAATTTTAAAATAATCCTCAGCCTCCCCATTTTACCAAAGGGGTAATTAAGATATAGAGAGCAAGTAGCTTCCCTAGGGCAGAGTTACAATTGGCATTTGAGATACTCACATGTAAAGTAAAGAAACAGGTTATGGAGGTTGTTCTCCATCATTTCCTGAGCATTTTATAAACTTCATTTAATAACTAGGAGACCAAAGTCCTCCCCTGCGAACTGCTGTGTGGCAGAGTGGCATGTTTGCATTTAGCTTCTGTTGCATGAGCTTAGTGGGAGTGTAGCAATACTAAATCAAATCATCTTGTTTTTAGTGAGACAGTGTGCAACAAGATACAAAAATGGTCAAAGTAAAACTGTCAAAGGCTGCTAAACAGTGGGCCTGAGATAATGACACTGTGAGTCTCCATACAAGGGTGCTTGTCTCCATATTGAATTTGAATTGCATACTCACAAAATATTTGGGTCTAAATTCCTTTTCTGTCTTTTCACAGAGTGGCCCCAGTGACCTGCGGCACTTTGATCCGGAGTTTACAGATGAGCCAGTCCCTAACTCCATTGGCCAGTCCCCAGACAGCATCCTCATCACCGCCAGTGTCAAAGAAGCTGCTGAGGCTTTTTTGGGCTTCTCATATGCCCCACCCGTGGACTCTTTCTTGTGAAAGTTTTTATTTTATTATTTTTTAAATAATAATAACAATTTTGTTTTGGGTGTTTAGTTTTTTTCTTTTGGCCTTCTGGTGGAACTGCCAGTTGACCAGTCACCTTGAAAGAGAATTTGCACATTTCCACCATGGCAGCTTTGCAGCCTTAATTTCAACTACACTGTTTGCTGGAAGCTTTTTTTGAAGAGCACATCATTCTCTAAATGAGCTTTACAGGCTTTTCATTTCCATTTGTTCTTCCCCCAAAGTGGTGCTGTCTCCTGGGGAAAGGAAAAACAGAGTGACTGCTGCCATTGACTGCTACAGCAGATCGTAGGAGTAAAAACAAGCTGTTTTGTAATCTTGCTCGAAAAGCCTTGCCTGAAGATCTGTCTGAACGTAATAAGGATTTTATGAAATGTGCCTTTTTTCTGATAAGATCTTGTGAGCTCCAAAGCTTTCCCTGTTGCAGAGTGTGTTTCTCAGTTCATTTATGTGGGTTTACTATGTGAACAAATGGTATGCGTGTGGTCTGCGTACTACAGATGGACTTAGTTTAAAGCATCAGTGTGACACTTGCAGGATACCACAATGTGGGGCATTGTTTGTTTCTTCCATATTTGGAAGATAAATTAAGTGTAATTTTGAAATTTCTTTTGTAAATCTATACTATCAACTAAAATTATTGAAATGAGCTCACAATTACTTATATCCAAATGCTTGAAGAAAGCATTGCTGCTATGAAAAAAGATTTCTATTTTTAGAAAGGGTTTTTATGGACCAAAATGCCCCAGCTGCAGTCTGTCAAAGCTGTTGGTTTCTTTGGGTTTTTTTTTTTTCCTCTCTTTTAGTTTAAAAGATATCATCTGTAAAATGGGCATTATTTATGGTCTTGGGGTTTGAGGGATTTTCATTCCTGGTTGTATGTATTGTAAAAAAGATCTGTACATTCAGTTGTAACTCTAGATGTATATTTAAACTTACAGGCTTACTTGTAATGTATACCACCATTGTAATGTAATATAATTAACATGGTTATATGTATCATATTTTTTGTGACCAGACCCATAGGTTTGCAGTAAAATCCTGAAAAATAATTCCATAAACTCTGTCTTATTTTAAAACAAAGGTTTTAGCAAGATTTAAAAATAACTAAAAATAAATTAAAGCTGCTAATCAGCTAAGATAATTTTGCTTAGGTTTGTGATGGTTACTCCATCAAAGTGCACCCAAGTGTATGGAGATAACTTGGTCTTCCAGCTGTGGGTGTTTAGAGTGGTTGTGTATCAGTGTGGGTGTTCTTTAGTGGTACAAATGCTCCCACTGCCCCAGAGTCTCTGCCTCAAGCTCAGGGAAGGTACTGCTCTCTAGTGTGGGCAAAGCACAGCTACACTGGAATTATATCCTTAGGTAACAAAGACAGGAGCTGTTTTAGCATGGCCTTGCACATGTACAGTAGAAACAGGCTGGCATGAGACTGATGGAAACAGTCTTTTTTGGGAGTCCATCCTGCAGCATCTGACCTTGCTGCTGCTATGATGTGGGGCAGTGCACTGTACCCCGAGTTTACCAGTGTTCTAAAATCTATTCAGGAGCTGGGTTTCACCCACTGATTATATCCTTGCAGCTGGGGTAAAATTGACTATCTAGAACTGTTAAATAGTTTTTATTACTGAGTACAGTTAACAGATGGCCTGCAAGAGGGACTTCTGGCCAAGAAGTAAGACAACCCCTTCTTCTGGGGTGAACCTATTCAGTTTCTCTTGTGTGGTGATGGTTGGCTTTTTTTTCTCTGAGGAACTAAGCATCTGCACCTTCCCATTATCCAGTGGGTACTTCAGCTGGTGGTCTTAGCAATTCTGAGAGTCCAGATGAGCTGTTACTGAGAAAAGTTGGATAGTCAACTGTTGCTCAGGCTGCTGTGATTACAGCAGTGTAAGCAAATCTCTTAACAGGGTTGGTATTTCTGTTTATTACATTTCTGAGATAAAACCCTGCAGTAATTTTCCAGCTTTTATTGTCCATTCGATGTAGGACCAGAAAAATGCGTATGGCTTTCTGGGAGACCACACTCAGAGCTGAAAATGCTAGTTTATAGCAGCCAAGAAACATTTCAGATCACGTTATTATTTGAAAGAGATGCAGTCACCTCCCCCTCAACCTCCCAACAAACTCCCAAATTCATGCATTCAATAACTCTTTGAATAGTGTACTGACAGGCTCTGCAAAGTCTTCCACTGCTATGATGTTCCTGAAGCATCTTTTGCACTGATGACTTGTAGGCAAGAGATGTTAAAATACATAGTGCTAATTTGTCTCTAGAGAAAATGGAACTGTACTTGCCAAGCAACAAAGCTGTGCATACACATTATCTTCGCCTCACATTTCCCAGTCACGAGCAAGGTGCTGCGTGCAGATACACGAGCAGAGAACTGCAGCTCCAGGGTAACAGAACGTTAAATACCGCCTATCATTTTCAAGGAAAAAAACCCACTGGAGTAATTAACAATGAAGAAGTATAAGACTTTGGTGACTCAAAGGTGTACATCATGTGCTTTTCATCTCTGCCAAGATGTAGGGTTATTTTAATGGGTTCCTTTTAAAAAACAATGTCTGATTGTAATTCTAACTGTTCTACCATGCGTAGGCTTATTACGCTGCTGCTGCTTTCTGCAAAAGTCTGCAACTGCTAGCAATGAATATTCAACACATGCCGCCTCAATTGTTTGGTGTAGAAAAGGGGAAAAAGTTGTCCATGATTTTTATATTGCTGATTTTGATGTATTACAGTCATGCCTGTAGGAAGAATCTGGGGAAGTCAGCTGGGTTTTGGGTTTGTTGTTTTGATTGTTTTATGGAATTCTGTGTCTATAAGGGCTGTTTTTCCTTTAGAGAAAAGTCTCTGCACTGAGAAGCAAAGGGCTAGGATTCCTGAAATCACAGGTGACATAGGTGTTATGAGCTATTTTGACTAAGACCTGAATCTGTAGTTTGATTTCACTCATTTGTAAAATGGAAATAGTCATCCACACTTTCTTCTGGTGGCAGTGTTGTAACTACCACCAGCTTGAATAACTTTATTTAGCAGAATGGTCAATGCAATTCAACTTCAAACATTTATTATATTGTACTCTGCATTGCGAGCATGCTTGGGCTTTCATATGCTCTTTGGGCGGAGTGTATTGATAATACAAGCAAAAAAATTTAAGTACGTAAATGCAGACATCTCATGTGGTTTAGTATGTGCTACTTATCACAGTGCACCAAAAGCCATGAACCGTTTCATGAGCCTTAGGGAGATAACAGAAAGTTAGTGACTATTTTTCTTGTGCTCCTTATACTCAGTAGGCTGGAGGACAGACTGGATCATAAGCAAATTAAGCATGAGGCTTCTGTCTCTCCCCCAAAAAATTCTTAAAAGTAGTTTATGCCCACCCTCTGTATACTTATATAAAGCCTGGTGAAATTAATGAAAAGAAACAAGATTCTAGTACAGGCTTGCAACTCTAGTGAAATGTTTCTACAGATAGATGCTAAAAATGAGGGACACTGCTCAGAAAAGAGCTTTGTCTACTACCCTAATTCAGCATCTTACCTGGGGTACCTAAAAGCAGGTGACATGAATGAAGCCCATCTGGACTCTTCTAAGGAGAATTGCAATATTACACAGCATTATGCTCCTATTTAACTGCAGTACCAGATCTACATATGTTTATGTGATACCATGTGACTGTAGTTACCCTAGTAGGGCTGGTATGACAGCTTAAGTAAAGATGCTTTCTGATGCTTCCCACAGTTGCAGTTTCTGCTATGCAGGCCAACATTTCAAGATTGGGATAAAATTTTCCATGCTGGCTAGGCCTGATTATGGAAAATTTCTACAAAAACGCTTCCAAAACATTCCAAAAAATGAGGAAAAAAAAAAAAACTGATCTGAAAAAGAAAGCTTCAAACAATGAATACAGATATGTACAGACACGATTTGTCCAGCAATTGCTTGAGGGTCAGTCCAGACTCTGAAAGAAAGGTCTCTTCTTTGAGACTGAAATGCGGCAGCTTCTGGCTTTCCTGCACAGGCACAGGGGGCACTGCAGTGACAGCGCATGGTCCCCATGCGAGTCTGTGTGGTCACTGCAGCTGTGCGAGGTCAGTTTTGCACCCCTGGGTGTCTGTAGCCCCAGAGGGAGCGGAGCCGCGCTGTTCGCTCGGCGTGCCTCACGCTGTCGGCCCGGGCCGAGGGTGACACCCTGTGGTGCCGCGGGGCAGCGCTGGGCTCCCGCTGGGAAAAGGAAGCGCTGGGGTGGGGGGGAGCCTTGCGGAGCTCAGCAGCAGCAGCGTGTGGGAGGCGGCGCCTCTGGGACATGATGCCCTTCTGCTGCACCTGCAGGAGCCACTGCTTCAAGCTGATGCTGAGAGAGGGGCGGGAGCGATGTCACAGCTCCGGTTCCTCCTGCAGACAGGCATCAACTCGTGATGATAGAGGGGCTGCGTTCTTGGGGTTGTGCAGGCCTTACTAAGCCCAGGCTTCCTTGTCAGATTCAGTCTTCCCTGTAACATCCCCATCGGAACTCATCTGCCTCTGAGGAGCACCAGGCTAACACGGGAGTTCCCTCGCGAGCATTTTTTGGTGCCTAGATTGCCAGCTGCTACAGTGAGTGCTGCCTCTCTCCTCCTCCTCCAGTGGGAGGGATAAGCAGCACCAGGCAAGAGCAGCACTACGCTGTGTGCGTGGCTCCTTCAGCAGTTCCATATGTGGAAAGGCTGGACTATTTAGGAAATGATCCACAGCCTTGGCCTGTTTATTTGGTAGGGATCTGTTCACTGAATTATATCTCCCCATTAGAGAGGATGTGAAAAAGTCGGTACTCTGTGGATGGTCTCTCGCATGTTGATGAGGAGATATCCCACAGTTCAGGCCATCTTTTATGAATGTAATATATGAAGCATACAAATAAGTGGTTTATAGGATAAGGCCTAAGCCTTCTTAGACTTTATCCTGCTATCTCAGCTCTTTAAAACACCCTTCCCTCTTTACTTTAGAGTCTATACTTATGATTGGTCTCTAGTGGTTTGGTATTGAGATTTTCTACACTGGTATAGAAAATCCACATACTTACTTTTGAAATCTATAGAAACGTATCTTTACTTTTGTAAAGAAGTAATATTCTTTATAGTGTACGGAAGAGTAGAAATATAGCACACTGTCCTATATATCTTCAAAAAATATACTGTAAGTCAGTCAGTTACCATTTTTACTTTTCTCAGGGAAATAAATTTATTAGTTCAGGTAAATGCATATACTGCTCTGAAAACAGCTGTACAGCTAATGCCTCACCAAGTGCAAAGTATATGCCATACAAAGTAGCTTCATCCTGAGAACTTCTCTGTATCAATTCAATTTTAGGTGCAAAAAATAGCCTTTGTATGGATTTGAACAGCAGTAATATATACCATACAACTGCAGTTAATCATTGGTAGTACTGTAGTGAATGCAGAAATAAAAAATAAGAATGATGTGTGGGTATACAGGGACCGATCTTTTCTGAAGGGACAAAATAATGCACATAGTTCTTTTAAGTAATGACCATGAGACTATGGGACATGCTTAATTGGCTAATGCGAAAAAGAGTCTCAAATGTGACTTATGTTTCCAGATTTGGGTCCAAAGTTTCTCTGTGTTTCAGGATCACTTTGGCTTCCAGACAATAGGTTGGTACTAAGGTTATATTTTACTGATGTGCCGTGAATGATGAATTTGCAGAGTTGTAAGAAGTCTGCTTAATAAGAGATTATCCAGTTATTAATTTTTCAACTGTGAATTTGGAATATCATCTCAGTAAGAAACATTGGGCCACATGTCAGTTAACAGTCTATGGCCAAGTTAATTAAATCATACCTCTTGATCAGTATGGGTCACACCTGAGCATGCAACCTAGTCTCTCTTTACAGCAACTTTCCATGTACCCAGAGAGAGAGAGAGAAAGCAACCTCACTTGTCTTAAACAGACATGTTGGACGCTCTGGAGGGGATGGTTTCTTTCCCTTGCCTATAAATGGAGTTTTCACTGACTTGCAAATGCAGTTACTTAAAACAGATTCCTCCTTCCTCTCAGATGATCATTCAGCATGTGCATATTTTGCTCACCATCTATGCGTGTTTAGCAGATCACATCCTAGGCACATGGGATTGATATCAAAAGACATGGAACTAACTGGAAATGATGCAGCTCACTAGGGAGTTGAAGTATTTCACCTCTGCAGATGCTGATAAGGCCTGCAAGCAATTAAAAACATTTAGCAGAGAAAAACGGTATTTGTTTAAAACACGACTGCAAGCCAGAAGAAAGCTTAATAGATTTGACTACCAGCTTCCAAAGCATGGATTATTAAATTAAGGTTTCCAGATGACTAGTGATATACTGTTCCTTTTGTGGCCATTACAAAGAAGTATTTCAGCAACTGACAACAAGGACATAAGAAGTAGAGCAAGCAGCCTATAAAATGGAAAATGCTGGAAAATAAATAAGAAAAGAAAAAAAAGTTTTATTATTTCTAAAACACTTATTACTTTGGATTTCTGCCCTGTTATATATTAACAATTATTAATGTGATATTGCATCTCCTGGATTGTTGCCATCATGCACAGTATTATGACAGGTAATGGCAAAGAGCTGAAAATAGATAAGACACTGAGACACTCCATTAGAAAATCAACAGAGTAGTTCTTGTGTGAAACACTGCCAAGATCTACAGGGAGTTATACTAAATCATGTAAACCTGTAAACCATTTCTTCATATAACATGAGAGCATCATTAGCAGAGCCATTCAGCTGGCATGAGTCAAACAAAACATTTGATGGGGGCCTGTTACCATCTGGGTCAAAAATAATTCACCAACTGTTCATGCTAAAATACTGTGGTTAGTCACTAGTCACTCTGAGCCAGATTTTAGAGCCTTACAACACATAAAGCCCTCAACATATTCACCCCACTGGAGCTATTTACATGAATAAAAGTTAATGCTGGTAAGTACCTGCTCTACTGCTGTGTGTACTATAGATCCTGCTGATACATTCTGATATGTATTTTCATATAATCATAAAATCACAGAATACTTTGGATGTGAACCCTTTCAGGGATGGGGCATCCATAGCTTTTCTGGGCAACTTCCTCCAGTGCCTTGCCACCCTCATAGTAAAGAGTTATGGATTTTTTTCCTTCACTCCAACTATGCAGCTTCTGTTGTAGCGGACAGGCCAGATGTACAATGTTTATTGGTTTCCATATCACCTTGACTGGAACAGCCTGGTAAGAAGAACTGATAACACTGCTTGTGAATTCCCTCCCTTGCCTTGTGGAGCCATTGCTGAGGTGGCTTTTGTCCCTGCTGGAGGCTGTAAAGTAAAACAGGGTCAAGCTGCTTGGTTGTGTTTTACTCCACATCTGGGTAAGACCAGCAGCGCTGATGTGTTTCCACAGACCACTGGGCCAAAATAGCAGTTCATTTAACCAAAAGAGAAGGGTCCTATAACACCCCTCCTTTTCCTTATTGCACAGAGTAATGGTCCAGCAAGGGGTAGAGTTGTAAAGTGGAGCAGAACAGCAGTATTTTGGCAAAAGTGAGACTTTGTCTCAGCACTGTCACATATGCATTAAAGCCACTGATGGTCACCCAGCTGGGCCATGGCAAATCAATCCCTCCGAGTTGTTTGATTGCAGCTGGAGGTTACAGATGCTGACCCGAGGCTGCAGGCTTTTGGCTGTTGGCAGCAGGACCTTTATTGTTGTTTTGTCTGTGTTCAACCCTATGTGTCGGGCCAGAGGCTATGGACCACAACAGTCATGCTCCATCACTCACTTGGAATGTTCATGGACTGTGCAACCTTTTGAAATTGTTCCTATGTTTCAACTATAGTGTTCACATGATGGCTCTGAGTGAAGCAATGTCATCTTCCCCATAAGCATAGATGGAAGAAAATCTTCTACAGTTGTTCATGCATCCAAGTTTTTCTTCTTCCCATTTTGTAGTCAGGTCTCTAGTCATTTCAGGAATCCAGGAATGCTCATCTTGACTGTCTGAATGCCCCTCACATCCTTTAACTTTATAAGTTTCATGAATGTAAATTGCTAAAATTATTTCTGGAACATCACTGATTGTGAAGTAAGAAAAAACAGAGCAAGCTTGATTTTCACCTCTCTTTCTGTCAGTTTGGTTCTGGCACAACGTTGACTTTATGGAAATTAGTCCAAGCTTCCTGTGCAATTAAAAAATTTAGTCCCACAACCACTTGAAAATAACAAGAAGGTTTTTATAACAATTTTTTTTTTTTTTACAATATGTACTTACCGTTTTCTGTTAGGGACAGTCTTATAAGACAGTTTTAAATTAGACAAACACAAATATCTACCAAGTGTGAGAAATTGCAAACAGATTATTTGTATCTATCCTCTAGAATTTTATGGATGCGTGTGAATCAAGCAGTGATTATTTTGTGTAGCCAAGTATATTGTCTCTATTCAGTGTTTTCATTTCAGCTAAGCTCTTTCATCTGTTTGCAGCAAATATACCTTTATATTATCTTATCATCTGGAGAGTCCTCTTCAAGTAAAGAAAAAAGAAAAAAAGTGCTGCATCAGCTCCAGCCAGAATTACCTTCTTGAATAGACTATTTAAAGCCAGATATCAATACCCTTACCTGGATGAGAATTCAAGAACTCAGTTTTCAGTGCTCTTATTCTCCTGGCACAGTGTTCACTGCTGATGGATGACACTTGGGTATACTGTATTAGTCATACAGGCACATGCAGTACCCCAGCCCATGACACGTGGAGATAAGATACACATTGCTTACAGTTTAGAATCCAGCAGCTACTTAAGTAACCATATATTAAAAGTAGAATCTATTATACCTCTCCATTTATCCAACATTGAGTAGCAAATTGTAATTACAATTTGGTTTCACAAAGATGACACTTGAAAACTCATCACCCCAGTTGCCTGTGACCCCCTCTATTTGTCTGCCCTTTGTCACACCCTCTTCTCTGAGTCCTTGTCAGATTCAGACACATTTTCTCTGCAACCAAGAAATCTCACCCCTTCTCTTTTCCCTCTGTAGAAAGTAGCTTAATTTTCTTCAGAAGGCACTGAAGTCCACCTTCAACAGCTTGCTTTCTGAGTCTTTTGGTTCAGGCTCTTCCCTGATCATGGCATAGCAAGCCTCTACAATCTGACCCACATTTTTTAAAGTTATAAACATCTCTAACAATATCCAATGAGATCTAAAAAGTAAGGCCTTGCACATCTCAGCTTTTCCTGACTTCATCGCCCACTTTTTATTATCAGGAAAACTTTTATTCTAACTGAGATTTTTAATTCATAGACTCACAAACAACTTGTTGCATAATAATTAGGTTCCAAATTAGTTCTGGAGGGTCTAAATCCAAATAGAGATTTATTTCTATCTTAAAGACTGAAAATATTATTTAAATCTTTTATAAACCGGCCAATTTTAAGAGAAGGTAAAATTTTAAATAATAAAAAAGGGGGGAAATCTGCTGTTATTTATGTCAACATAAATTACAGTAAGGCCAAGGAGGCCTATGGGTTTTCATAGTTAAAATTAAAAGCAAAATTTGGCCATCATGATTATTATCATCACAAAACAGGGGAGTCCTACTTAAGAACTGAAATGCCTGACAGTATCCTATTCCCATGATGCTGTTAGCTCTGAGTACAATGCTTTCTATTACCTTTCCTACATTTAGGCTGTCGATCTCTACAATTTTAGATTCTTCCCTTACATTCACCATAAATTGTGTCTTTTTCAACCAACCTAAATAAGGTGAAGCACTAATTCCAAATTACTTGCTGGCTAAAGACAAAAATACACTGATTACACCATCAGGATATAAAAAGGATGTTAAGAAGCTTGTGAGTTCAATTGTGGTTTTTCCAGGAAGCTTAGTCCTCTATAAATGTGGGATTTTTTTATTATTATTGAAATCTGCACTCTGAAAAGGCAGCTGGAAAAGCACAGTTACTAAAATGAAGAATCAATTCAGAACCTAGTTGATTACATCAAGTGCAAAATCTAATCCCCTTCCCTCCTTTGAATATAATGTCAGTTTGCCAATATAACTTCCAGAACGAGGATTACAGAACTTTTTTAAACTTTTCATCAAAGAGCATTTTAATTGCATTTATTTAAAATATTCTGTACTGATTTTCCGCAAATAAGCTTATTAATAACATCTCCTTAAATTACTTGTGTGATGTGTCAATTTACACTCCAAATATAACAAAAGAGAAGGTGTAGAAGCACAAACCCAAACGGATAGCAGACGCATCTTGAAATCAGCAAGATTATATTTTCCTACTCTACATATATACTACTTCTATCTTAATCCTTTTTACCTCAATAGCATGAAGAGCACAATAGGTCAGGTTTTCTGCCCTCCAGGTAAGTGATATAAGAAGCTTTTCCCATGTGGGTTAATCCAAAACCACATGACAAAAGCACCATTTTGCAATGTTTAGGAGGAGGCATGGTATTGCATATCCGCAGTAGGAAATCCTCTTTCCCAAAGTGTAGGTCAAACTCAGTCCTGGGAGGGTGTACACCCTGTAACCAGAGCATGCCTGCATGAATGCACAGGCAGCCTTGAACTAAATTTAAGGTATCCGTAAGCTGCTCTGCCGAAGGAGATGATGTGAACATCCCCAACACTAGGCAGGGGACTGCTAGCAGGGAGCTTGACAGGTCAGGTACTTACTGTGTTTCTTAGCTGGTTTTGACAGCCTGCACTCAATTCTGCTGCAGGGACATCACTAGCTTGCTCAACGTTTACCCTGGTAACTCTGACAGCAACAGTGAGCAGGGTGAGACAGCCAGGCTTTCAGTCTCAGCTCTGCAGGCCCACAGGGGACATACGGTGATCACTTCAGCAGTGAGCTTGTGCAGAAACTACAGAAAATGTTCTTCACTACCACTTGTATTCTGGCTCACCAGATTAAGTTTCAACAAAGTGCATTTCCCTGTCCTGCCATCACACCTTCTCATCGCAAGATTTCCCACATTTCCTGATACGAGAGAAAAGTGTCCAGTCAAACACTACAGGTCATGTCTTGCCTGTCAGTTTCTACTGTGGGAGGACAGCTGTGGTGCTTGACCGTGGCTGTGAACTGTCTCTTCTCCCAGATCTCTCTTCTACTTCACTTTTCCCTGATGACCTGGAATTACTGTGTTAAGAGGACAGTGAATGATCAATCCCTGTTCACCCTGTCCATGCCACTCGTGATTTATAAATGAGCTCAAGGAGAGCAAAAGTAAGGGAGGTGAACATCCATGATTTACTAAAAGGCTAATTTTATTCCATCCAGGAGCCTTACCTAAGCTGTGCATATTTGTTCTCTGACCCTGAACAAGAAAGGGCAAAACTGATGTTAGCAATGACCAAGAGGAGAACTAGAGAAGCACTGATTCCTAAATTACACAGATTTAATTGCAATGATAGTGCTACTGAGAGGCACTCATGCCATGAAATAAAGACAACTGATGTTTGTTTAAATGTGGAATAAAATTGGTCACATATACAGGGTTTAGCTGTTCCTTCCAAAATTGTAGTTCACAGTGGAGCACTGGAAAGGATCTGCTTCTTCCTGCTCCAGCCATCCCAAACATGAGTGTATGAGCTAAGCAGGTGAGGGGTTTGCTGTCTTTGATACCCCTACACCATTCTTGCTGCCAGAAACACTAGGAGGTTTCAGCTACCTTCTCTATCTCTCTGCCACAGCTGAGATGTTCCTCCCACAGCTGGGTGTTGCAAGGAGTAAGTAACATTTTGGCAAGCCAAAAGCTCAGAAACAATAAAGCCAACACATTTAGTGCTCTATCATGAATTACTCCCTGCCTGATGCCCGCTGCTCTCTTGAAGCAGAAGCTGAACTGCTCCCTTGCTGATGGGGATTGTGGGGGCTCTGAGATTCATGTAGGAGGATGGCCCCTCATCTCCTGACCTCCTTTGGTGGAGCACAGACAAGGTGATGTCCATGGAGGGGTGAGGTTAGGAATGTGGGTAGACACAAAAGTGGACAAGAGAACAAGGAGATAACTGGGATAAGGCTTTGAAAAATGTTGGGGGCAGAACAGAGTAGGGGGAGATTTCTGCAAAGGTACATATGAACTCATTAAATGGTTTATGTGTGAGCCATTTCTCATGGAGCTGCACAGTGTTTGGCAGCAGTATTTGCCATTAATTTCTGTTGATTCATGAGCAAGGCATGACTTTCTGGGAAGAGACTCTTTTTGTTTCCCGTTGCCTGGCCCCTGACCTGCTCTGTCAGCAAAGGTGAAGTTCCTTTTGGTGTGCTATGGGCTGTGCACCATGAACTGGGCTATTGTGCACCCTTATCTCCTGGAGCAGCAGGATGTGTGATGGCCCTGCTCCCCTCTGGAAAAGCACACTGAGGCCTGTGATTGCATTATCCATGGAAAAATGCAAACTGGACTAATACAGATAGGCTGTGGCTCTGCTGTAGGGCCTGATCCTTTTTAAAGGATCAGGTGTCAAGGCAAGGCCATGCTAAGGCCTTGGATAGGATAACAGGTTAAGTATTTCTTCAATTTGACACTGCTGTAATGACATGGAAAGAGAAAACATTGCAGCTCAGGGGGAAGAAAAGTGGATGCAACAGTGCTGCAGGGAAACAAGAGGTGAGCTGTGAGAAGCCTCAGATTGCCGCAGCTGAAGGGCAGTTTTTGTGTTCCCTTTGGGATACTCCTATCTCCAGATATGTAAGGGACAGAGAACCAATTTAATAACCGTTGTTGCTATCCTTGTCTCTGATGAAGGTGTTATGTAACTTAGTAAAAATTTTATATTAGCCAGCTGTGATTCCACTCACAATGGAAATGTGACAACCACTTTTCTGAGCTCAGCTCCAAGCCCCCAGGAAGAGGCAGGGGAGCTGAGAGCACAGCACTGCAGTAAAAGCAGCACCTGAACCAAGTGTTTCCCTCATGAGTTAAATTGTTGCTGTGACTCCAGACTAGGTCCCCATATGGCTGCAGTGAGGAGGCAGCAGAAGTGCCACAGGTATCAGCCTGCCTACTGCAAAGTGTTACAGACTTTGGAGTAACCATAGGGCTAGCTAGTCTCAAGTTTGGATTAATGCATCTTGACATAAAACATCCTCTTTGGTCCTCATTTACTGAGCTGGCTACAGGAAAGAAGGAGCACAGAATCTAATTTCAAATCCTTATTTTAATTTACTCTTTTGTTAGTGAATATTTCCCTTTTTAGTTTGGCCTCAACACTTCAAAATAACTGTCCAGTGCACTTTTTTGGTATAATCTAACTTTTCTAAACTATCCTTTATGGCGTGAACAAACTAATACAAAATTAAAGTCCTGGGGTTTTGTTGGTTGGTTGGAGGGTGTTGGGAGGTTTGTTTGTGTTTTGGTTTGTTTTGGTTTTTCCCCCCAGAAAAAATGATCAGCTACCAAAGCAGAAATCTTTGTGAGATGGTTCTCAAAAGTAGTTTGGTACAGCTATTCTGGAGTAATTAGCTGGTCAAATACATCCCATTGTTAAGTCCCAAGTGAAGTTCTTTAAGTGAAATTAGCTTGTTCTTTCCTGTAGTATTACTTGAAAAATATAGTGCTGGTGACCTCTAGTGGAGTAAAAAGAAACTTTTTTTTTAATTTTATTTTTTTTAAAGATCGTTCAAAAAAATTCCCATTAAAATCAATGGATTTTCTCCCTTCCAAACTGTATTAAACTGAAACCCATAAAACAGAAGCTTAATTTTCTTGTCTATTGTTTTGATTATTCAAGAAACTGAAAGCAACCATACAAAATCTGCTTCTGTTAGCTGACAGTTCTGATGGATTTATGTAATGCAGACTATGACACGATTCTGATAAAGAAGGCACATGACATTGGTGTAATGCATTTAGCTGTGGATTCTGAGAGAAGACAAAGAACCGGTAACGGATAATTCCCCCCAAACCTCTTATGAATTCCGTGTCAGCTCTGCTGTTGTTCTTCCCGTCACCAGAGGGTGAAGGATATAAAAGGCAATTGGTTTCTTAAAAGTAGACCCTCAGTGGACATCCAGTGAGCTTGACAATTAGTTTTTGTGCCAATAATGCTTTTCTCTTCCTGAAAAAAAACTAGATTTCGTTAAATCAGGAGTTAGGGCATGTATAGGCTTGCTAAAGCTTAAAAGCTGAAGTCTCTGAAGGCACTGTCTTCAGGGAGTGTGTCATGTCCTTGCTTCCCAGCTCCCTGCACCTTGCCCTTTACTCTCCTCAGGAAGAGAGAGTTTCCCCATCCAGCTACCCCAGGGAGTTTTGAACTGAACAGCATGAAGAAAATTACCCCATGGTGGAGGTAGATGAAAGTAGAGCTCCAACCTCTGACTGTTTGGTGCCTCATTCTAGGGAAGTCACACCAGACTTTCTAAGTCAGCTTGTTCATTGGTAGATGCCTTATTTCTTAAATGCATAATAATGCATAATAATGCACAATTGCATTTAAGAAAATAATTGCAATAGGGACACTACAATTATTTGTTATTAATTCTTAATGAATATTAAGACTCATTAACAAATAATTGTCAAATTGGAGAAGAATCTGTTGTCACTTCCACAGTGGTCTCTCCTGGGTTTACTTCTTTCCTTTTGGTTTCTCTTCCACCACTCATGTCATTAGCAGATGTGTGAATTAACTTTATGTGGGAGACCACAAACAACACCCAGCTGGGAGGGGAGCTGCAGGCACACAGGAGGGAAGAAGACTGACAAATTAGTACAGAGAGTTGAAAAAGTGTGAGTAATAAGTCAGCTGGACCACAAAATTATACATTTAAATAAGAGTAATTTCAGAATTATGAAATGGGATGGCAGGCTGGCTAATAACTCTTCAGAAAGGGAATTGAGGCTGTAGCATACCTCATGTTATTAATGAGCAATAATATTGATACTATTGGGCAGAAATGTGAGGATCACATCTGTGACATATAAGCAGAAAAAGTAACACGTAAGAGTCATGAAGGAATTTTTCTGCCTTACTCAGCAGCCTTGAGGCCTCCACTGGTGTTTCATGTCCCATTCTGGGCAACATTCCCCAAAGAGGGTGTGATTCAGTGAGGAGTCCTGTCAGAGTCAGCAGCAGATATCCGACGTCTTCAAAGAGCAGAGAAATATACAAGCTCTTCATGGCCGCTGGGGGCAAAGCAAGGAAACATGGACTAGCAGCTGTATGGAGGATTAAAGATAAACATGAGTCTAACAACGAGCATAATTAGGCACTGGAAGAGACCTGCCTCAGAAGACAGTGAAATCTCTGTGTTTAGGCATTTTTAAAGAGCAAGTTAGACAGGAAAAATTTAGCAATAAAGATAGTCAGTGAAGACCGAGATAGCTGACCTTTGGTTAGGGCAGAAACATGGACAAGATGGCCTACAGGGGACGCTGTCAGACCTATTTTTCCCTTTGGCATGATCTGAAATGCCTAAGCTTTATTTTCATGTGTTCCAGACTCCCAAGTGTGAACACAGCCAACAGTAACTGCCTTTATATGTTTTAAGACTTGGTTAAAATTAAATCACAAGGGCAGAGCTTAGGTTTCACAAACTGGGTGTCCAAATATAAAGGATGTTTTGGGCTTTAAAATGACACATCTTGGTTCCTCAGCTCCAGTGCAGAGTTAATGCTGTCCATTCATCTTTTTGTCATGTTGAAAAGATATATTAATTAAGTCTTATGAAATTTTTATATATTACTGTACCATCTAGCATTTTATGGGAAAACTGTTAACTGTTTTTCCACGACGGATTATCTCCATTTCCAAGATTAATACCACAGGCTGGAAAAAGACAAACATCATAATGCTTACTATCACTGTAGGTTATAAAGGAAGCAGCAATGGCTGCAGTTTTGCAGATTGAGTTCTTATGTACCACAGACCTCCACAATATTATTGGCTTTGTGTACTTCTTTGTGTACTGAACAAGGTGAGGGTGTGTGAAAAAGCCTGTATGCAGTACAGATTTCAAACAATCTGTTGTGCATGTGCACAAAAGTGCAGAGTAACAGAAGTGTGAGTGCCCTCTGCTTCTGGGATTTACCAGCTTGCACATAGCTGCCTTCCGTAAATAGTGTTTCCAGGTGCCCATGTGCATGAAATCAACCTATGCAGGACTCAAAGATGAAGAACAAATTTATAGGATCCTGAGATTGGCTCAGCTGGTCAGAGTATGGTAATAATAACACCAGAGTGGTGGGTTTGATCCCCATACTGGCTATTTACTTTAGAGTTGGACTTGATGATCCTTGTGGGTTCCTCAGAATATCTGTGATTATCTGTGAAGACTTGTTGAGACAAGCCTGTATTGTCTTCAAGAAGAAGCTGTTTGGTTCCTTTCCCTGTTCTCTTAATCAGGGAGCACAACACAAGCTGTTGCTGAGATAGTTATGAGTTGCTCCCTAGCTTCCTTTTTCCCAGAGTAGCACAGTCCAGGCAGGAGCCCCATCTACAGGGAACCAAGTGGCCCTTGGCCTGTTGGGCTGCCCAGAAATCTCTCCTGTCTAAACTCACAGCAACTTACAATTCAATCCTCAACCTACAATCAAACTTCAATTTGATCTGGCAGTCACTGGAAATGAAGCTGCAGGGATGGAATGAAGTGGGAAGTCTCTGAAAGCAGACGTGCCAAATCTGAGAGCAGCCTGTGCAGAGTCGATGCAGTAGGTGCAAACCCCTCTGTTGGCTGCAAGCACTCGGCCAGCTGCAGTTACCATGCAGAGCAGTAGCACCTCTGCTTTTTCTCCAAAATCTTCACTCCAAATCCCACTTGCTCCATGACACTCATTATCTCTGAGGGACCAGGATCCAATAAATAGGTGGAGACTTTGATGAGATAAATTGCTCTGCTCCTGCACCAACCTCCCAACACCTGCAAGAAGACATAGGCAAATAGGTAAGGGGAATTCCACTGCAGCTGTGTTGCCTAGCCCTCGCTGCTCTAGCTTGCCGCTGGCACAGGTGTTTCCCTTGGCAGGGAGGATTTCAGGTGAATGAGGACGTTTTAGGCTGTGCTCAGGCCCTCCCTTTTAAGTGGCAAATTGAAAATCTTCTTTTTAGGGGTGTTGTGGTTTAACCCAACAGCAATTAAGTACCATGCAGCCTCCCGTTCACTCCCTTAGCTTGTCCCAGTGTGATGAGGACAAGAATAAGGGGAAAAAAGTAAAATTGGTGGATTGAGGTATGAGTGGTTTAATAATTGAAACAAAGTAAATAAAAATCATCATCAATTAGAGAGGAGGAGATAAAATCTAAAAAAGTGATGCACAATATCACTGCTCACCTCCCACTGACTGATGCCCAGCTCATTCCTGAGCAGTGATCAGCCAGCCAACTCTATCCCAGCAAAACTAGGACCAAGGGTGTGTTACTGCACATCTGAGCGCTGTNGAGAGGAGGAGATAAAACCTAAAAAGCCCCAAGTGATGCACAATACCACTGCTCACCTCACACTGACTGATGCCCAGCTCATTCCCGAGCAGTGATCAGCCAGCCAACTCTATCCCAACAAAACTAGGACCAAGGGTGTGTTACTGCACATCTGAGCGCTGTCCCTAGGGTATCTGCCCACTACTGTCCCATCCATATCAATGGTGCAAGGACTGAACTGCTCCAACAATCCTGCAGTCATAAACCTGAAAGATTAAATGTCTTTTATCCATAAAACTGATTCTTCTCCTCAATTTTAATATCATGAATGTTCAAGCTGAAGATAAAATGTTAAACACATAAATGTTAAACATTTCAAAACATAATCAAAATACTGGCTTAGAAAACATGGCTTTCAGAAATAAAAAAATGCTGAGTTATTTCATTCATGTTCTCACTCTTGAGTTTCTATGAATGAAGCTTAACTAACTCAAGCTTTTAAGTTTTTACACTAAGTTAGTTTAAATTTTTAAGCTAAGAGGGTGGGTTGTGTAGATGTGGTAATCATAAGACTCCAGGAATTAGGCACTTTAATATGTTGCCTCTGATTCTGGCATCTGTCCAAGAGATTGAGAGCTGGCACAAGTGTATTGGCTTCTAGAATTGGCAAGGGATCCAAACCCCACAGCAGTAAACATGGATATATATGTCTAAACATGTTAGTCAGAAAAAATTTCTAAATCACACAGAAAGCCATTTTGAAGTCAGATGTCTTGCAGTGAACTGGGACTTTTTTCAAAAGGGTACTGGAAGGCCTGATTTTCTTTTCTCAGCACTGTAGCTGCTTTGCCCCTTTGGGTGGGTTTAGGTGGAGGAAAGGACATGGTCAATGAGCTTGGAGTAAGAAACAACGAGTGTGTGTGCGGTAGACTGTGAGGTCATATTCACTGAGTACAACTGAAATTTCAGACCTGCTATCAGGAAGGAGCAGATATTCCCTACAAAAAGTCAAGGTGCAGTTCAGGAAAGTCACAGATCAGGAAGGAGAGAATTTCCTTTGAGAGGTGGAATGCATATTGGTAAATGCCTAGGAAAGGGTAAGATTTGGAGAAGAAAGTGAAGTGTGAGAGATATGTTCAAAGCTTGCAGTCTGAAGGGGGAGAAGTTGAAGGCAGTGCCAAAACTCATCACCAGCTTTCCCAAAAAGCAGCAAGATGAGGTTGGAGAAGGAAAAAGGGTCTTCCACTTTCCCAGAGGAGCCAGGAAGAGACTTGCAAATTTCCTTGCTTCCATAAGAGTAGCTGCAACTAAGAAGCACTGTAGTGCTGCTCTGGAGTTTCTGATTACTTTTTGTGGTATGAAATTAACCTTCAGCCAAGTCAGCAACTTTCTGCCTATTGATTCCATGTACCCAAAAATCTTCCTCATGCACTATGTCCATGGTAGGAAAGTCCTTTCCAGGAGCTAAAATTTATCAGAGCTAACTACAAAGCAATGCTTTGTTCTCTCTTGTTTGATAAGACCTGCTGAAGTTAGAAGCTGTATTGGAAGGCTAAAGCATTGTGTGCACCCTGTTTGCTGTGAACCGAATCTCAGGCATTCTTTCCTTGGGGCATTCAGCCTCAGAGGCAGGGCAGTGCTCTTCAGGACACTGTGAGTGCTCAGTACAGCACACGCTGTACCACAGACAGTCCCTTGGGCTTTGCCAGCACCTATTTCATCTACGTGAATTTAAACAAGTAATGCTTCAGTGATTAGTCTGCAACAGAGAGGTTTAAGCCAAACTGAGCAGCACAGAGTTTGCATCTGAATGAGAAGGGAGGGAGGAGGGTGTCTGCTGAGTGGAGTCGCTCATAGGCTGGCAGCCCCTGCCATGTAGGAGGCAAATGAATGCACCAGGATTCTGTAGTCTTCAGATAGGCACAAGTCCTGATGCTACAGTCTCTTGTTGCCCAGAAATAAGTCAGCCAAGCAGCTGCATTGGGATGACAGGGACCTTGGTGACATGTAGCAGCTGCCTTCTCACAAGGCCGTCTGCCTTTACCAGGGGCGTGGAGGGAGGCAGCAGCAGGCCCTGAAGGCTGCAGTTCTTAGCTGCTCAGGGGACTCCTTCACAAAAAATCTGCCAGTAAACCAAACAGAAAATTACAAGAGAGGGTTTGCTTCACAAAATCAGCTTTTCTAGAGGTGATAGGTATCTCGGGCTTTTTAAAAAAAAAGCAAATAAAAACTCAAATGCCAGAAGAGCAAATGCCAACACCTGAATTGCAGCAGGCTGCAATCCCCACCAAGTGCTTTTGGAGGATGTGTGTCGGGGATCCTCTCTGAGGCCACAACCTAACTGAGAGTTTCTTCCCTGATGAGGCTCCTCAGAGCTCCCATGGGTGCCCACCCAACTGATCCACGTTGGATAACCAGGCAGCTACTGCCCACACAGGCACAGCCTGCCTCCAGGAGCTACTCCACATGGTGTGAGGGGCCAGAGACCTGGTGCCTAAAGGGCATCCACTCCCTTCTCATGGAGATCAGGAGAAAATGTCATTTAAGTGGGAAGCAAATTAACTGTTTTCTCCCTGGCCTCTCCCTGCCAGCAAAGTGCCTACCTGTGCCTCCAGGACATACAGCAGAGAAAGGAAACTGTCCTCTCCCTTCAAAGTGCTGCCAGCATAGCATTTCCCCTACCTGTGTTTTGAAAGATGGGATTTTGGTGTGTGCCCAGGAAAGGATTCTGGGGCAGAAATCCTCAATTTTTTCCAAAGACCCTCTCCTGTATTGGCCTGGGTTCTAACAGATCTGTCACTCGACCTACTGGGCTCTCAGTATCTCCAGCTCTGAAGGGGAATGATACTCTCAAAATAAATTTGAGACACTTCCAGATGCACAGTGTCCACTGACAACTGCCTTTGCTACCTGTTAATGCATTCAGGTGACAGAGGTTCTGGGGCACAGGTGACCTGAAGCATTTACTGCATTGCAGGAGTGTCCACTGCCCATTTCTTCAGGACTGCCGGGTGAACACAAATTGACCTGTGCTTTGGAAGCTAGTTTCATTTCCTGCTTGCCTCCAATGACTTGAAAATTGTGATGGACTTTGGAAAGCTTTATCCAGACATTTGGTTTTAATGAATGCATGTAAAACTGCTTTCAGATTGCCAGCTGCAGTCAAAAACCAACAACAAGGCAAAGCACAGCATTAATGACATTTAGTTGTTTATTTTTGCAACAAAAAGATTTTCAGGAGAAAACAAAACACTTTGTCAGTAGAAATAATTAAAACCATAAAAATGACTACATTTCCTGTGTGACTGACATATTCCATGCGGGAGAAAATGTTTCTCAGCAACAAAAAAAAATACATTTCAGCAACTCAAACTTTTCTTCGCAATGTACATCTCTTTCCTTAACTGGAACTGGCAAAGGGAATTTCATCTTACACATTATTAACAATTCATCGCAAGAGTAAAGAACAAAATCCCCTTTCCACTCTACAATGATCTTAAAGGATTTCGTTTTTGGCACCTTGTTTGGAAATTCCTAGAAACCATCTGATTTCAAGCAGTGTGTGACATTACTACTGGCTTCTCCAGGCTCAGTCCTTGCACTGGGAATGTGCACTGCCTCCCAGTTTTATTTCAGATGGACAATTTTCTTTCAAATGTAAGGGCTGCTGTTTCTATGATTTGTTAAAAAAGAAAAGGTAAATATAAAATATCTGAAGCAAACAGGAAAGAACAGTGTGTGATGACAAACAGTGGACATGTTGTTCAGCAATGAAGTATAAGTGGCCCCTTTGGATTATCCCGAAGCTAAAAGACCTTTATTTTTATTCATTGGAAAGGCTACACAGCCATGAGAGTGGAAACCTGAACTAAAATTTGTATTTTATTTTGTTTTCTCATCTCAATTCTATTTGTATTGTATTTTCCAGTCTTCAGTTCTTACCTTCAGTTTGATTTCAAGTTTCTGCCAAAACATAACTCTTAGAGTTGCTGACCCAAGTCCACACCGTACTTCTAAAGTGTACTTTTAAAGAAGACGCTAACAGAAGACCAAAATATTAAATATTTGTGCTGTGAGTCAGTGGGACTCTGGAGGGAGTTGTGAAGTGTGATGAGCTCTGGACTATGTCTCTGATTTTAGTTTTTTAAAGCCAGATAAAAATATATTGGTATAAATCATTGCCTCTAGATGAGTAAGAACATAACAGAAAGAGTATAACTTAATAAGAAACCACGGGACTCAGAATGAAAAAACTTTGCATTGTTGTGACAACTTCTCAGTTGAATTTTCTATATGACATCAGACTGTATTATTTGTTTACTTACTAAATATTGTGCATTTATTGATGTATTGATGTAGTTTATTCAGTTGCAAAATGACACAAATGGCATAGCCTAAACATTGTGTTTATGAAATATGTCCTTCATTTATAAAAAGCATCTTTGCAAAACTTATTGCTGAATTGCAATTCTTTTGCTGCACAACAGTAATAACAATTATCTTTATACTTGGATTTCCTGAAGGGTGGATCATTTTACTTTCTTGAAGCGGCTCTTGTTTTTTTTTCATCCAGCTCTCATTGTTCTGTAACTGGAATTTTGGCATATTTTCCTCCTTGTGTGTGGGTATCAATGTATCAACACTAATGGTAAAGGCTATTCATGCTTTTCTAGATTGGTACCTTATTTTTTTTTTTTTAATAAATGGTATAGTTATATTTTGGTCTTTCTTCATTTCTTTCTTGTCTCTCCTCTACATGTCACTTTCATTCTTTCCTCCTCTCAACCTTCCTCCTGTTGTTCCAAGCCAGCTGCCTCATGCACATGTTCTCCAAATGGCAAACTATTAGTTCTGAGAGCAAATCTCAACAATCAAAGATGAAGACAAAGTGACTTAAGCTGATATGTCAAGAAAATGCTCTCCATAGTTTGCTGAAAAGCTTTGTTTCTACATTTTAAAGAAATTCATTGGGAGACTTCCACTATCTTCTTTTTAAGAATCATAAAATCTAAAGAGAAATCAGATGACCTTCTTTACCCCAACTCTGATAAAAGTGATCTATGAAAACTGATTCAGAAAACTCTTCAACTCTTAATTAATTTCTGTTGGCTTATCACCAACTTCCTAGTCTCTCCCCAGTCCCAAATTTGAGTTATTAGATCACCAGAAATACAAATACAAATCACAACTGGAAATTTTACAAGAAATCCCCACATCAGCCTCATAGATTTCCCTGACATATTATTCAGCAATTTAATGTGACTATCGTATCTTCTTTTTCTAGCCTAATCATTTTTCTAGTACTAAAGTGTTTGGCCAATTTTGAAAGAAAGGAACTGAGAAGATAGGAGAAGAGGTGATTTCTTGCCAACAGCATGTGGGTAAAACCAACAGGGGAAACCTCATGAGAGTGCTGCACTCTTATCCCTTGCCTGTCTCCTGACCCTCTCCTGCTTTGGGCTTTTAAATCTTTCCCACTCACTTTCATTTCCCACTCCTGAAGGGTGTGACCTTCTGCCCAGCCTCCCACAGCACAGCTATGAAGCCAGGGCCCCTACTCTTCAGAGCATCAGTAATCTGTTGCCCATCTCAGCATTTTGGATTTGTTGTCTTCTGGAAACATTTCTCCCTGCTCCTTGGTTCCAGCAGGACTCCCTTCCTGAGTAGCCATGAGAGGGGCAGAGCAGGTGCAGTCCTGTTCTAGCCTGCCACCACCCCTGGCAGGCTCCTGCCCCTGATCCGAGGGACACCTTGCTCCTGGGACAGAGCCCCAGCCAAGCAATTGTTCTGAGCATTGTGCACAGGCAAGCAGCAACAGGAAAACAATGGAGAGCTGAAAAGCATCAAAGCACGCTCCCTTTTCTTCCTCCTTATCCCAGTCATGTCTGTTGTACCGGAGTTTTTCTTGCTTGCTGGACTGTTTATTTCTGGTGGGAAGCAGAAGGGGTTTTGGGACCAAGGACCCTGTGGCCACCAGCAAGGGCTTCAGTTGCTGCATTTCCCACTATCCTTCTACAACTGCCTCGACTGCAGAACCAGCACAGGCTGTTTGTTTTTTCTCACTGTTTGCTTTTCTTGGCTGCAATAAGCGTTTTTACAGTTCATTCCTCTTCTGGGTTCCCAGTTAGCACCAGTAAACACCAATAACATCAATGCCTCCAATTTTTGCCACAGTTGTGACAAGACATTTTCACACTGGCTGAGCTGTGGCTTTTCACTGTCAGCTGAAAGTGATAGCACTGCAGCCCAGCCCTCATAACAACACCATGCAAACAGCAGATCTCAAGCTAAAATATTTCATATTTCCACTTACTGGGAACATTTTTTTCCAAAGACCATATTACACTGATACAGTTTTTACAGATTATAACTGAGGGAGAAGGTCGAAGCCCAGGAACCTTTCTGGCACTTCAGCAGCACCCACAGCTTAGCACAGCAAGGGTGCACTGCCCTTTGGGCAGCCCAAACACAAGACCTCTGAGTAAGGATGTCTTCCTTCATACGTCCTCTGGCCATTATGTTTCGTTCTGTGTCTCCTGGCTGCTTTACCCTACATGCAAGCTAGGTACATACCTGCTGAGATTATCCCAGGGGGCAAAGTTAAACCATTGCCGTGTTACAGCTGACGTGGATACCATGAAATAAAGGTAGAACTAGACAGGAAAAGTGGGTAATCTGACTGGATTTCTTAGTCAACAAGGTGGTAAATATTTAAAATAATTCTAGGCTCTGGCTTTTGAGGAGACTGAACTCTAAGTGTAAACACAGTTAAAAGAAATCCCATTGTTTTCTAAAATACTTTATTTTTCCTATTAAAAAAAATCCCTACTGTATTCACTTAACATTCATTTCATAAAATCTGTTCATCCTAAGATTTGAGAACTCAATGTAAAGCAGCCTTTTTATTACTTTCTTCTGGGGGTAGTATGCTTCTTGTTCAGGGGAAAGTGCAGTTCCTGACAAGCTTTAAATCCTCCTAAAGTCTGTATGTGCCAGCAGCTGTGTATAATCAGCATATTTAGTTGGAGTATGGCATTTAATTTAGGGGGTTTTTGAACAGTTGCATTATATCTCTTAACTTCCATCTAAATCAGTAACACGCTGTGGCTGATGAGTGATTCAGCAGGAGGAGTGAACCCCAAACTATCCTCTGGGGCCTCACATTTGGGAGCAAAACTTTCCTCCCTGTAAAGAAGCCACAGGCATCTCTGCAGTTCTCTGACATCTCCAGGATCATTACATGCTTTTGGGATGTGGGAACAGCTGTGCATCTATGGAGTCAGCTGAGTTTCCAGAGAGCTTGCACTGAGCTGAGCTGTGGGTTATATGAGGTGTGGGTTGTTAGAGGAGGTCGACTGCATGCCACATTATCATAGAAGAATCTCTTCACAGCCGAGTTTGATCTCTGAAGACATTTCATTTCCTTCCCCAGCCTAAATAGCCTCTCATATATTTTTTTCCAAAACATACAAATAATTTCTTTAAAAGTTAACATTACTTTTTGCACATATCCCATGAAGAAACAACACCTCTCTGATGTGTCAAGAAATTGTTAACAGCTCCAACAGCGTCCTGTAACAACTGACAGATAGACATTTTATAAGGAAAGTATGTAATAAGTGAGAGCAGAGTTAAACTGACTCGCTTAACAACATGTAAAAGCCACTGCCAAAACCCAAACTCCCCAGCGGAAGCAGTGCCCCGTGGTATCCCTGGCGGTCCAGTTTTTGAAGCTGACAGTGAGGCAGCTGTCAGATGGAGCAGTTACAATGTCTTTTGTCACATTTTTGTTGCTAAGCAAACATCTATAAAGGGCTTATCTTGACTGCTTTACATAAGGAAAAAATGTTTATGATTTCTCCTGTCTGGAAATACTGCAAAGTCTACCTTCCTCTCCCATGCTATCTGCAGGTGTTAGTGTATTACAACAAAAACAAGCACGCAAGCAAGCAATCAGAGAATACAAACAAGAAGCCTGCAGCACTGCCAGATTACACAACACTGATTCCCACTGGGGATAACTTGGACAACTTAGCTGATGGAGGCAGCAGGTCTGCTGAGAGCACTTGGAGGCTCTCTCACCAGGACTGGGACAGAGCAGGGCAGGCAGCCTCTACAGGCAGCTCACCTGCACCCACTACAAACTCTCTCTCCCGCTGCCGTCCAGCCTCTGGCCACTGCTGCCACAGAAGCAATAAGTACGGAGTGACTCACAGCAATCAAAATCAAGTCTTTGACTCAATACAGCTGAGACAGTCTCAGATTTTCTACAAATGATTGTCATGGAAGAGAGGGTGGCTTGCCCTGCATTTGCTTGTAAAATATCATATGCATTTTTGTCACATAAAGTCCTGGTTCCTACTATCACAGGCTGCAAAGGGCTGCCCTGGTTGTTCTCCTCTCCACTACTTCTCTCCATGATTTGCTCATAAGTTACAAGAATGAAGCGATGCCGCATGTGTACGCTCAGTGCCCTAATTTCAGCTGACAGAGCAAACAGTTCAAATCCTTCCCTTCAGTGTGCCTTCTCTGCTAAAAACCTGTGCGTATGAACAACGGGGAGACAGGAGAAGAGAGACAGGAAAAAGAGAGAGAGAGACCCTGTAAGTGAATGGGCAAGGAATGCGCATGGAGCTGTGCAGAGACGTTTGATGTCTCAACTATTTGTTAAATGGCAAAAGCAATACTTCCGACAGACGGCCCTCCCCTCGCCTGCAATAGGCTCCCCAGAATAGCAACAGCCTGTGTCACTGCAAAGGGCAAAGCCTTCTGAAATAGCAACAAAGTTGTTCAGAAACCACTTTGTGGTTTGCATTTGGTTTCAGCCAGCTTCAGGAACTTGTTGCCATGAGAAAAATAACCTGCCCTTTCCTGGCCGGCCGGGGAAGCAGCGCAGCCCTGTGAAGTGCTCCCGCCCAAGGTGCGAAGGGGGCAGTGATGGTAGCTGGGCAGAGCACGGAGGACCTCAGCCAGCAGAGCCAGCCGATGCGAGCCGGGGAGGATGAGGAGCGCAGCCGGGGCTGCAGCCGCTCCCGGCTCCCGGCTGCAGCAGGTAAGGAGGCAGGGGCCGAGTGCCAGCTGCTGGCCAGCAGCAGCTACCCGCATAGCTTGTGCTCAAGGAGTGGGAGAACGACCCCACAAAGCCAAGGGACTTTTGGGACATGCCTTCTCAGTTTCTAAAATGAAAGAGGGGAACATATGAGTAAGGAAGGGGATTGCCAGCTTGAATTTTGAATGAAGGCTTGTGTGATACTTTCCCTAAAAGGCCTTGGTCCTACTGCTCGTGTAGATGCCATCTATAGTGTAAATCCTTTTCCTTTATGAAGGTCAGCCATCTGAAAGATAGGAGAACGTGTTACCCTCTAACAGCAGTGATGTGGTCCTTGCACACTCAGGGGCAGTTCAGCCCTTTTTACTGGAGTGAGTGGAGGGAGTCCAGGCAAGCACTGCACCTGCCCATGTGGGGGAACAGGACAGGGTGGGGGCACAGGGTCTCCCCCCTGTTTTTACTGCCCTAAACAAAGAATCAAGGTTTCTTTGCTGACACTCTCAAAAAAAATCAGCTGTAACGTTTATTCTGCAATAAGTTTTTAAGTGCAGAAACTGAATTTCATATTAATCTTTGCTGTCCTACCCAGCCAGTTTTTCTCAGTTGCAGCGTGGATTTGCATTTTCAAACTCTTTCCCAGATGATAAGATGGAGGGAATAATGCCCCACAATCATATTTTTCAGCCACTAAGCAGCTCTACCCAATCAGGCCAGCATGGTCCTAAAACAGAAATGACAGTGTCCCAAGCAAATTTTGTTCACTTAGAGGTGAATGAAGTGATTAATGCAGGAATATTCAGAAACCATGGGCACAAACGCTTTGTTGGAGTGTAACAGTGATCTGTCAAACAATGTCTCCTGATACTGGATTCAGAGGTTAGCCAAGAACTGAAAGTCAGTAGGTGTCCAGACACATTTAACATCCCTTAGGGCCTGAGAACAGCAGTGCAGATGGTTACAGGGTAGTAATAAACAGATAGCAAAGTTTCTGCAGCACATGGGTTAAGGTTAGAAGAGTATGTGCAAATTACACATCTGTCCTTACCCTCAAAAATTAAAGAAATAACCTGAGAAATATGTAATTACAGGGTTAGAAATTAAAACAACTTGTTGATTCTTACTAGAAAAGAACAAAACAAAGCCCAAATGCCATTTCATGTAATGAGGGGATAGGCTGCCTGTTGACATAATGAAATTACATAGCAGAGCAATAAGAGAGGGCATGACCAAGGTGGGTCTATCTAGGATCTGCCTTCCCTGTCTTTCCATCATTGTCAGGGGGCTTTTTTTCATGAAATTTGAATATTGTTTACAAAGTACACTAATTTGGCTTATATTGTACAATGTATTCTGAGTTTCCCAACATTGGAGGAGTTTAGATGAGTGGTACAGTAGTTTCCTTCCACCTTCTCTTTTAGTTCAATTTACAAAGTATTTGTTTTGGGTTTGCCTTTCACACTTGGGTGGGAGGAGTCCCTTTTGTCAAATGATGGTGATCCCACATGGCCCTGACAGTATTTTTAGTTAAGTTAGTATTTTATGAGATTTTCCAGCTCTGTTTGCAATATAGCTTTGTCCCAAAGGTGCCATTTGTTTCATCCAGTAGGATCTTGTTGGGTAACTGTTTTAGATCCCATGCCAGACTCCTAGAGGGACAAGTAGATCAAACGTATCCTAGCTAATACGAGAAATGCACCACTGAGCAGTTACTGGATCTAAAGAAACCTCAGGTGTTGGAATTTAGAAATAGGGTAACATGTCTCTTTATACCAATCACCTGGATGAGATAGAGAAAGTGACTATGGCAGTGCAACAGAGATAATGATAACATGAAAATGGGAGAATTACCTTTTATGAGATGCAAAACCATTATTTAATTATGCAGCAATTCCCAATATGTGTTATCAAACATTTATCCTAAAAAAAACACAAAAACCCCCCCAAAAAACCACCTGATCCTCATGCTTTACACTTCAGCAGAATCTTCTTTAATGACAAATTGGGAAATTTAAATACTATATCCCTTGAAGAACACATTTTTTCTATGTCAGACAACACTCGGAGAAGAAATGTGAGATATATTAGAGATAGCTTAAAATTTTCAAATACAGATGCTGTAGTTTTAACATTTATTGTAGATGAAAGAAGATGTCTTATTCTATTGAAAAAATAAAGATATTCCATGCTATGGATTTATATCTAGGCAATGCATTCAACTCATTAGGGTTTTCTAACCTGTGCTTATTAACCAATGGTTGACAGAACTTGAATTCACTTTCCAAGTGTCTAAATAGATCAAAGAAATTGCAAGGATTTAAAGAACTTTCCTGACAGGAAAATACTTCCTTTCCAAACTGAGACATTTCTCATCTCGGATTAAATCAAAGTGAACAAAAGAAAGTACCAAGGTGGAAGAGATTGTTGAGTCCTCTCCTATCAAAATAGATATATTTGCACAGGTTACTTTAAGTTA
>VXBU01008271.1:610553-641491 GCA_013400315.1 Bombycilla garrulus
AAATAGGGTTTCCCCCCCCCCCCCCCCCCCCAGTAGTTTTCTGTATGGACACTGAATGATCTCTTGGGAGAAAGCAAAGAAAAATTACACCACAGAAATCTCGGTGTCTGGACTAACGTGGAGCGTGGTACTGCCAAACTGAGGTGGAAGGAGCTCCTTTCCCATATCTCTCCTTCCTATTAGGTGGAGGAAGAGTGGTATTTCCCAGATCAGCCTGCTTGCAGATCTTCCCTGGCACTGGTCATTTATCCATAATGCCCATAAAATACATGCACAGACCAAATACTGTGCCTTAGGAAGGACTGTATTTTTCCAAATATGTGCTTGAAAATAAGTAAAAGGGCACGCCCTTAGTACTTGACCCCATCCAACCTCATCGGCAGCACACTGTGCTGCTCTACTACAACTGCAGTTGGTCTCCTTTTCAGGAACCAAGCATAAACACTTCCAATGAATGTTCTTAAAGACAGGTTTGTGTGCCAAGTAGGGCTGCTTTTGACTTGAACAACAGTTGTGAGAAATCACTTTGTTTACATGGGAAACTAGAGAATAGACTTTCCAATCGCTTGTCACATACCAGCCACACACTCATTAGCCATGGTGTTAGTGGCAGACAGAAGAAAACTCTCTGGAAGCTATCATTAAAATATTTTATTCCCCTTGGCTGTACACTGCCATATGTTCTGCTGGCATCTCATAAAATAAGAGAAATATACATATGTATATATATATATATAAAGAAGCTTTTTGTTAAACAATAAAAAAAGGAATGCCTAAGAACTGCCAGCAGCATCATTAAAAGTGACACTTAAAAGGATTGTGAGTACAACTACTGCAACATTCTTTATCTGGAAATGTTTAAGCAAAACATATGCTGAAGTCAGAGGGAATTTTGTCTAGAGGAAGGCCGTGAAGGGAAACTGAGCCGAGATTTCAAGGTTCAACTCAGCAGGCAGTTGTTAGCAGGCAAGTTTCAGGTACACCAGTTAAAACAAAACCTCATGGTGATATAACAATGTTTTTCAGTGGAATAGTGCCTGTGAGGGACAAGAAACACCATGTTAACTACTGACTTTGCTGCTGCTAATGCAGAAGGACAGTGTGTCTCCCTCTGCATCACATCAGGATCTGCTTTTCATTCGGGGGTGCTCTAGTTACAGCCCTCCATTATTTCTGAACAACTGTGGGTATGTTTCACTGGACACATGAAGAAGGATACCAGCTGACCCAAACAAAATAAACATGAAGACATTGATCAAGTTGCTCTTCCTGGAGAAGGAAGAAATATATGGGCTTGAATGCTTCCCTATCAATTCCCAGGTGTCCAAGCTCTATATCTAGCTTGTACAGACTCTCAGACTAAAAATAAATAACTATCTCAGTTTCTCTGATCTAAGGACCACAGGCTGATGTGAGCACAGTCTGGATTGTAAAGAACAGTGCTGGTGGTGGACTCTATCAAGATATTTGACTTGACACTCTCATTCAGAAACTGAAACCATACAAAAATGACACTCCAACATTTTAAGAATTAAGAGCTATGCAGGACATAGACTTCAAAGTATCAGTAGGGTACACTGTCCATGCTTTTGTGTTTCTGCTGGAGAGCCTTAAACTCAGTTTTTGCCCCTCTCTTACTTAATGTTTTTTCTCAGTTTCTTGGAAGAAAATAAGAAGAGATTATTTAACAGGGTGATAAAGGTGATGGGTGATCAATAAATGGGATATGTCACTGGCTGCACTCAATTTGGATGCCTTGGCCTGCTGACTGCAAGTGAATGTGCTGTCCGGGGTTCCTCTCTGCTAACTTTAGACATTTCCATCTGAACAAGCTGCAGTTTCCTTTTATAGGCAATGTAGGGAAGTAGGCATCTGACCTAATTCAGACATCTAGAAATGCCTATCTTTCTCAGGTGGTTACAAGAGAAATCTAAAGATGATGTTGATGCCTCACAGTTAGGTAAGTTGAACCCATCCTATGTATTTTAATACAGAAAAGTGTGAAGTGATTTGCATTCCTCATTAGGATGCAATGAGGCAGGCCATATTTAAAGGCAAGGCGGTGCCTTGGGAAGAATCCAGTCAGGAAAAAAAGTAGATTTTCCTGAATTTAAACAGAAAATAAGCTTCTTTACACGTTTGTGAGAATTCTTGGACAAGTAGAGAGGGAAATGTCCACCAAGACTGGAAAAATTATGTCAAGTTTCTATTGGCACTGTGTAATCACTGCAAGAGCACTGTGTCCAGATCACAATTAACTGAAGATGTTGGTGGTCTGGAAAAAGTTCAGAGAAGAGAGGTTTGAATACTTAAGAAAATGGTAAACTGTAAAGTCTCACAGGGTAAGTAGCTAAAAAGGAGATGTCTGTGAGATGACTCAACGACAGGCTGTAAGTTTGTACTTAGTGAACCCAGTTAAGTGTGGGGAAATGGAGAATGGGATCTGATGGCTGGAAGTTGAAGCTGCAGAAATTAAGTCTAGAAATAAATACAGATAACTTCCAGTGAAAGCAATTAACCATTAGGATAACTTATGACTTTCAGTCATTGGTTTTCAATCACTAGCCATTTTTAAATCAAAGCTGAATGTTTTAAATTGCCTGGTTCAGATAAAACATAATTGAAGCTTGTCTGAAGGATTATGTTGTGCTGTTTTGTGAGTGTCAGACTGGATGAACACAATGCTCTCTACTCCATAATGCATAAATTGAGGTAAAATCCTGCATTAAATATATGTGGCTCAATGATACAAAATACAGAGATATTCAAGAAAGAACAAACATCAGCACCGAACAGTAGTTTGGGCAGAGCACTGTGATCAAATTAGCAGTTTAGTTTCCAGTATGCTCATTCCATTAGTACAACACTGTTGTTATCAGCCTAGATTCCCAGCCAGGATTCATTGGAAGAGTATATTCTCCAGATATAATAATATACAGCAAGTAGGCCACTCAAAAGTATAAATGGGAATGGAAAATTGTGTTTTGCAATGATAAAACAAATATTGCATGTGTGCATTGCAGGATGCAGCACCAGCTTAGCTGTAGTCAGCAATACTTCCACTGAAGTACTGTTCAATGGGTGAAGGAAGTACAGCAGGACCTAACCCATGCTTCTATTTAAAATAAGTGAAATGCTCTCAGATACTGCAGATATAAGGAAAGGAAAAGCTTTAGAAATATTAACAGATATGGACGACAACAAGAGTGAACTGGAGCATTTTGAAAATTTGTTTCTGATATTTTCTTGAAGATGTCCCATCTCCATCCCAATAAATCTACCACCTGTCCCCATCTTCTGAAAGATTTTTTACAATAATCCCATTCCCTCTGTGTCCTTATGGCCCATCAAGACAAAACAATGTGCTTCTCCCCTATCTCTTACCTATCTCTGGTTTGCCACCAGCACAGCACCTGAGTGAGTTGAGTGCATTTGGTGCATTCAGTGTCTCAGGGCTGCTGCTGTTTGGCTTCTACTGTTTGGCTCAAAGTTAGGAGACCTAATAGGTGATACTTATCTTAATAGATTTAATGGGCTTACAGATCTACCCTGACCCCCGAGGCATTGCTTTATATTCACAGTTATATTGTACTACCCTCCAAAACAACCCATCTGCCTGTGGAGTGGCTGCAGGGTTGGATGGTGGAATTGTTTGCTTCTGGGAGTTAGGAGAACACAAGGTGGCTTGGGGTGAAATGTGCCAGGGATCCTGCCAGCAATTTAGTAGGGCATGTGGCCACATGCCAGGGTCTGGGCCTGGGCTCTGGCACTGTTTACTTTAACAGTGCAGATGTACTGCTAGGGGTGCTTTCCTTCTCTCTATTCAAGATTTTCTTTTGAAATGTAATATCCTCTGTCAGATGAGACTGATCCTCACCAATGTGCTCAAAACTATTGGCAAGGAACTCTGAGCAGTCAGTGTGATCAAAGAGCCTTAATGCCTTAGAAAAATGAGCTAAAAATAAACAACCTCTGTGTATCCTTTCCAATTAGGCTGTATACCACTCATTCCAGGAGAATTAACTAAATACGGACTCTGTTATGCTGCAAAAGCCACCTCTCCTCTGACATGTCCCATCTCTCTAACTAACTGCAAAATCAGAAGTCGATTTACTCTTTTCCTAGTTGTGTGGCAGCCAACATCATGATGTGAGGAAAATCATGCTGGGAGAAAGTACGAGACCAACAATAACAAACTGGTATATTCCTCAAGGTTTAGGGTGCAAAAGGCTTCACAGTTAGTAGAATATGATCAGTCAAATCTATCTTGTAACAATAAACAATGAATCACAATTGTATAAAATGAGTTTGTTTTAAAGTGGACATTCAAAGGCATATAAGCTGCATTGTTTTCATAACTTGTTTTTTGTTCCTCACATTATGGCTGTCAAAAGCAATGCAAAAATATTTGATCAAGATATTCCAAAGAATGTGAGTTTAGACATAAACAAAGCCCAGAAAGTTCATGAGTTTGCCTCAAAGACCAGTTTCCCTAGAATATCCCAGATATCTATATCAGCCTGGTGCTCACTGAATAAGTCTCCAATTTGGCAAAATAAAAACAATGGTACCAGCAGCCTTCATGTCATCCTCAGGTGAAACAAAAGAAATAGCAAGTGGTAAGGGAAAACTTGTTACTTATTTGAGTCAAGGTTGAAGCAGTTTTGCCAAGAAAATGATGCTTTCCTTGCTCATGATTGGGTGGATGAGACTTCCTCAGTTTAGGAATAACACTGAAAAATCTCAAGGCAAAAATTGCTTTCTCACCATTTCTTTTTGTAATAATGTTCTGAAGGAGCAGGCTTAATTATTTAGGACCTGATCAAAACCTTATTGACTTCTGATCAGGAAGATAAGGGACACAAAAGCATTAAAACTGAAGATTTTATACTCATTATGTTTTTTTTTTTTTTTTCTTTTCAGAAATAGCTTTTCATGTAAATAGCTTTTATGTCACCTCTGCTGCTGGATGTGCATTATACCTAACTGCTTTGTCTGAAATTTACAGAGAGATTTTTTTGAATTGGTGTATCAAATAAAGTTATTATTAATTGTCAGAATGTTGCAGAAATTACTATTTCAAGTTTTTTTGTTTTATCCTCTTATTGCAGGTTGTGGAACATTCACCTTTCTATCTTCTGCCATTGCTGCCGTAAGTGGGCTTCTGATGGGCTATGAGTTGGGCCTTATCTCCGGAGCACTTCTTCAGATGAGCAGCATTTTAACACTCTCTTGCAAAGAGCAGGAAGTCATTGTAAGTTCCCTGCTTTTTGGGGCGTTATTTGCGTCCCTTACTGGTGGATTTCTTATAGACAGATTTGGAAGGAGACTTGCTATTATTATTGCATCTTCTTTGCTTGTGGTGGGGAGTCTGATTTTGCTGCCCTATGAATCGTACAAGATACTCATTGTGGGCCGGATTGCCATAGGTATTTCCATATCATTATCATCAATTGCAACGTGTGTGTACATCGCTGAGATCGCCCCACAGCACAGAAGAGGCCTCCTTGTATCATTAAATGAACTCATGATTGTGATAGGCATTCTCTTTGCCTATATTTCAAATTATGCATTTGCCAGCATATCTCATGGCTGGAAGTACATGTTTGGCCTCGTGATTCCATTAGGCGCTTTGCAAGCTATTGCCATGTATTTCCTTCCACCAAGCCCTCGGTTTCTTGTGATGAAAAATAACGATGAAGCGGCGAGGAAAGTACTGGAGAGGCTACGGGAAACGTCAGATGCTACTAAAGAGCTTACTGTGATTAAGTCTTCCCTGAAAGATGAACATCAGTATAGTTTCTTGGACCTGTTTCATTCAAAAAACAACATGAGGGCCCGAATGCTGGTAGGACTCACTCTGGTGTTTTTTGTGCAAACAACTGGGCAACCCAACATTTTATTTTATGCATCGACTGTTTTGAAGTCAGTTGGGTTCCAGAGCAATGAAGCTGCCAGCCTGGCTTCTACTGGAGTTGGAGTGGTTAAAGTGGTCAGCACAGTCCCAGCCACATTTTTTGTGGATCAAGTTGGAAGTAAAACTTTTCTGTGTATTGGCTCTTCTGTTATGGCAATATCGTTGGTCACTATGGGCTTAGTGAACCATAACATACATGTGAATTTCACCAGGGTCTGTAGAAGCCAGTCTCCAGAGGATTTCTCTGTCCCGAGATCAGGAAACTTCACTACCACCAATGGGAGTTTCAAGGACCTCTTTGCCAGCATGGCTTCAACAGCAAGATTGTCATTTGATGTACAAAGCCCAGATGTTGCCAGGACAGGAGAACTGAACAGGACTGCCCTGGCAGGAGGCAAAAGCACAACAGGGTCTCACATGGAAAGTGAGGAGGTTCCTGTTGTCCTGAAATGGCTCTCACTGGCCAGCCTGCTTGTCTATGTTGCTGCATTTTCCATAGGTCTTGGACCAAGTAAGTGTTTAATTTTTCTAACTGTTTGTAACTTACATTATTAAGTGCTGGGATGACATGCCCGGCTTGGCATTAGGCAGTTCCTAAGTTGGACAAAGCAGTATTGTCTGCCAATATGCCCTGGTATTGTCACAGACCATCCTGGTAGGCCTGGCATGTACTTTTTAGGAAGAGGTCCTGCTCTTTAACGTCAGTGACCTGATCTCCCTTCCATTCAGTGTAATTAATTGCTCCCTCTTCAATCAAGAACTGCTGCTAGCTTTGTACAGGAAAATTATGCTGGCTATCTTTCCTCTTTCTAGTCTATTGTGTCCTTACACTGGGAAGGTTAAGATGCTGCTAGCTAGCTGCATCTTTTTGCTGCTGCTAGCTCCTAAACCCAAGATAATGATAAGCTCCAGACCTCTGTATGACATCATCAAATCCACAAAATACCAACCTGAGTCCCACTGAGGGTCTGTCCCTCTGACTGTGTAATAGTCTTCAGATACAGAAAACGCATTCAAGGTATCATAATTCATGAGCAAGCTGTAGTACCACTGCCATGCTTGGGCACAAGTGGGAGAACACAAAGGTGTGTCACTGTACAGCTGATACTGTACATCTGCCATCATATCGCAGGGGTCCCACTCTCTCCTGAGGAGAGCATCTCTATCATTCCAAGGTACTAGAAATTATATCTCTCAGTTTTCTTTTGTTTTGTTTCAATAGCACTTGCATAGCATTGTAATTTCAAAGGGTTGACTTTTTAAGTCACTCTGCAAAACCCACATGCCCAGTCCGTTATTTATTAACAGACTTTGTGTGCTTTTGCACTCTGGCTCAAACTTGCCTTGCAAACAAACTGTCCTCTCCTGTACTATTATGATAAAAAGCTTGCCACAAGGATACAACCCAACAATTGCACTAACAACAACTCCCCTGCAGTATTTATTTATTTTAAACATTACTCATCGGGAGAGCAGTGTGAGATAAGCATTCATTGCCAGGGCTGCAAGCTTGACTGTGTTATTACAGCATTATTCCTTCCCTTGAAGATTGCCTTGGGGCTGGATTCTGCTTTCTATGACATAAGTTCAAAACCAGGGATGAAACCCTGAAAACAAAATGTTATTTGAACTTTTATTAGGGTGTTTCAAACATATATTCAATGGCCCTTAGAGTGGGGTCATATGTTGAGTCTTGGCCTCCTGCTGAAATCTCCTCTCCTGGTGACCTGGCTGTAAATGGGTTCTTAGTCATTTGAGTTGGCCTAATATACAGTTAATGAGAACAATGTCTATTTTCTTGATGGCTACAAAAACTGTTGTGTTTTCCAGGCTGATCTGAGAAGTCTCTGAGACCAGTGCTTGTTTTTTGACCTCTTTCCTGACTTGAGAACTCAAATTCTTTCAAAAGGAAAATGGGAAAGAACAGGCACCTTCTCAGCTCCATCATGGGGAAATCATGTATAAAGCCACTGTGAGGGCAATTTATACTGACAGATGCATTTGTCTAGCAAGTGAAGGCCAGGACTAGCAAAGATACAGGTATTTTAAATTGCAGCTAAGTCCTTTCAAGGCATTTTCCTGCCTTTTAAAGCACACTGTTCAGTTAAAATTTACACCATATAGAAAATGCAATGGTTGGAGAACCAAGAGATTGTTGGAATCTGCAAAGGATCTATCGTGCTTAAATAGTCTGGATTGGGATGCAAGGTTATAATTTGTGTTTCATATACAGCCTGTAACATCTCCTGTTTGGAGCCCTAATCCCTGAATGTATTTTCAAAGCCTAGCGTTCTTATCCTCAGTGAACCTTTCTTAGTGTAAAGTTAAAAAATGAGCCCCTTTGCTTATGTAAATTAAATCGTTTTAACATGTTTATGTTATTCATCTCTAAATCTGGTCTGTGGTCTGGACCAGACTGTTCTCCATTGTCTACTCCTCAGTGGGAAATGGTATTTCTTCCACAAGGCCATTCCTGTAGTAAATTCACCCACTTTATTTTGAGTCCATGCTGCACTATATTCTGTGGGCATAAAGGAGACTTTATGTAGGACCACTAGGAGATGACACACTCTCCACAGGACATAATCTGAGCTCTATCATCTTCTTTTTTAACTACATTGTACTTTTTTTTTCCTTTTTTTTTTTTTTCCCTGGGCAAAGAGGTAGTTACAATCCAGATTAATGCAGCAGACATTTATAAATGTATTTTTCCATGATTTCTCTTTTGTTGCCAAATTACGTAAAGTAGATTGATTTTTTTAATGAACTAAGCATATGCTAAATATATTTATTGCTTTTTATCAAAGCACCCAGGCAGCACAGTGATGAGCATTCAAAAATAGACAGTGAGAGATAAAAGTAATTTTTGCATTACAAAGGAATTCACAGATTAGCAAGCATCTGCTTAGTCAATTTTTTTATCTGGGGTGCTCTGTATTTATATCATCAGCCCTTACACAAGATAAAAGGGGTATTTCTGCTGCTGTGTTTCAGTTTAATTATGTTTGATGAACTGCAATTCAACTGCTCGTTCACACTCAATTTCACACAATTATGAGGACGTTTTGTAGATGCAACAAATCAGTGTTGCATCACACCACAGAGCAGCACATGCTATTTCTCTTGGGGCGTTTGCAGAAGTGTTCAGTCATTAGCTAAGGGGGCTTGCTTGACACCCATGTTTGTCTTGGGTTACCCTTTGTCTGTGTGTCACAAAGGACAAACAAGGATCAGCCGTTCTTATGATGGAATGGTGCCTGCAGAGCCCTAAAGAAACCACTCCTGGCTGCCACGTGAAGGGTGAGGAGTGTGAGGGGTGCTCCTTGTTGTTTGCAGCACATGTTTGTGAGGAGAAGCATTGGAACCTGCTCTATGTGGACAGGGGAGGGACAGAAGAAGTCTGAGCCTGGCAGGAGCACTGCTATGCCTTTCACAGGATCAATGAGTGCAGGCTGATGAGATGAGTGTGGTGTGGAGGTAGATCGTCAGCTCATCACCCAAGCTAAAATGTGATCACTCAATGTGACCCTAGGAATTAATTTAACACAAAGGACACACAGAAATAATCTAGTCAGGGCTATGGCCATGCATGACCACTTACTAAATGACACAGAATTAACTGAAACAGTTTCAGAGCATCTCGTTTGCCAATTACTCTGTCCAAACCACTAGAGGGACAAAAATTAGAGGTCCTTTCTCATAAAGAAGTGTCACTTCCTTCATTAACCACTGTGTGTGATACAACATGTTGGGATGCCGGAGCAAGGAAAACCATGCTCCTGGGATATCAGACCTATTTTCCAAAATAAGGCTGTAAGTATAGGATTCCTATGTTTGGATGGAGCATGTGCAAGACAGTTCCCTTGGTTAGCAACTGTAGGGCAGCTATAACGTCTCTGAAACAGCGTGGGTGCCCAGCGCTCTGCTGCTCTCCTCACAGACCTGATGAACAAAATTCAGATGTCAGATTGCACCCATTACCAAAGATCTGCTTTTCTGCCTTGACCATCTCCTTTTGCACCATTTATGATCAAATACTAAATTGGGACAACTCCCCCCCATATTTCCTGCATATCCCCTGAGTGAGATGATCTCATCAGTAAGTAGCTGGAAGAAATATAGTAGCACCATACCCAGGTATGCAATGTGGTGTAGGGGCAATGCTCTTTATCAAAAAGAAGTCAGAGTGGCTCCAACAAATCCTAGGCTGAGAAGCAAGTAATGTGGACTGAGTGTGGACCAGAGTACCTGTTTTCTCAGTCTGAATATGTTCCTGCAAATTAAATGCAAGTGAGCAAATCAGGACTTGGGCAGTACTTCTTTACACATATTTTGAGAGTGAAGTTCAAGGGAATCCATGAACATCTCAGGGATTTTTTACTGTGGAATGAGGAACACCTTTAAGAAGGACGTCAAATCCATTTGGACTGCATGTATGGCACTGGTGCCTTGCACATGAGCTCTTCCTCTGCAAGTCCTTTAAACACATTTCTGTGTAACTGCAAAAGCATTTAGGCAGTTGGCCAATGAACTTTGGGATAATCTGCTGGAGCAAATCACATCAGCTCTGCTGGCTTCATGGCATTTCATGCTGAGCATGCAGATGAAAATTCACAAAAACACCTACAAGCGGGACTGAGGGGCAATTTCATGACATGAATCATCCTCAAAACCTCAAAACTTAGCTGTATAATGTCCAAAGGTACTTATGTCTCTGCCAACCTGTGACAAAGATGTTCTATTACTTCATGTCCAAGAGCAGCTGCCAGCTTTGTGTGGCTCTTCAAAGCCAAGGGATATGCTCTAGAGTTCTTTTTCTTGGAGACAAATGCCTCTTTCAGGTGACACCTCAGAGCTGCAGGGATGCCCCAGACCCAAGCACTTAAAGCCTTCTTTACACACACATTGCTGTGGCCTCAACACACCCAAAGCAAGTTAATGTCTGCAGCTGAAGTGTTTCCTGGGTTTCAGGTTTTGGCACAAAGAAATACCACATTTACCTATCCATGTAGATATAAACTTCAACATATATTTTTAACATACTTATTGTCAACATATTGTTGTGTATAACCAGGTCTTGGAAGAGGGCATTAGAGCTTACTGCAAACCCTGATTTTCCACATTGCTGTTGAAGTCCCATTGAAACATAGCTCCCATGAGTGGGTGCTTGTAGGGTTGGCAGTACTTTGTGATTGCTAAAAATCTGTTGAAGAGTGAAATTACATATTCACAGGAAGCCTTCTCAAACTGGGATATAATGGCCTCTGTGGCCATCTGCTAGCCTCAGCCATCAGGTGAATATTTCTGATTGGAAAAGTGGAAAAGCATTACGTGCTCATCACTCTTCTTAATTCCTGAAGTGAGCACACTATCTACAAAACAGGAGAGCAGCTGGCTGCTGGGGGCAGCACACCAGTGTCCAGGGCTGTGAGGTGCAGCCCCTCTGTGCATGCAAAGCATGCCTGCAGACCGTGTACAAGGGGAGGGTGAACACAGGACCCACAAAACGGGGATGCTGCAGTTTTGGGAACAGCGCTTCCCCCCAGGATGGCCCTCTGATGGACTCTAAGCAACTCACTCACAGCGACACCAGACTAAAGATCCTCCTGCATTTGGGGATCCCTAACATCTCCCTTCTCTCACTGTGTGGATGGAGAGGCACTTAGAGCAGCCATATTCAAAGTTGTTGGAGCAGGCACAGGAGTGGATAAACACAGGTGAACAACCCAGGGCTTGTGGTCACTACAGTCACTTCCTTTATCCTAATGCAAGGAAGTGTGGCAGACCACCAAGCCTACCCTCATGTTTTACTGGTTTCACACTGGTTAAATTCCTCCCACATAAAAGACCCAGGATTGTCTATGGCTTTGTGCCACCCAGGCTGGGTTCCCCCAAGAAGGTGCAGGGACTGTGGTCTCCAGCAAATCCTACTGTGATTCATCATCTTGCTGCTGTGGGAGCTCTCTGGGTGGATCATCAGCCCTGGGAGGAGCAAAACCCATGCAGAGAAGCTGGTAAAGACACACCCCTGGTGAGGGCACACCTTAAGAGTAAATTTTTACTGGTGAAAGTGTAGTTTAGGATGATAGATGTCCATTTCTAGTTTAAACCTAGGCAGATTTGCCATATTGAGTATATCTGAGTTAAATTTATATCAGCTTGAAAGAATACTTTAAAACTGAGATAATTTGTACCTAAAATGGAACAGATGTTTCAATGTGTTTGGGAATCCAACTGATGCAGGAGCCAGATTCCTCAGATTATCAACAAAGTCTAATATTTTCTCCACCAACGGGGGGCTTTCAGAGCCCTGCTCTCTAACTCAGGGCATGGTGTGAATAAAACCAAGGCTGAGGGTTCAACCCCCGTTCAGTCCCTGTACAGGCCACTCACTTAAAAACTGGACTCAATGATCCTTGTGAGTCCCTTCCAACTCAGAATATTCTGTAAAACCTGTGAAATCTGTGGCCTTTACTTTGGCACAATGCTCCCTTCCTTCCTGGCTGTTAAAGGAACTTTAGGATGACTAAGAAATTAAATTAAACAGCATTCCACACATAATATGCTTTAACTTTTGGTAAGCCCTGAAGTGGTCATGCAGTTGGACTAGATAATCATTGTATGTCCCTTTGTATGGAACTATTCTATTCTATTCTATTCTATTCTATTCTATTCCCATGTAAAAACCACTTGTTTTCTCTGCTCTTATTGTGAGCTGTTGGAGTCATTTAAATGCAGCTTTAAACCCGTGTTGGGGTAAGTGGGGAAGAAGGAAGAAGGATCACGCAAGAAAGATCATGAAGGTTGGAAGAAAGCTCAAGGGTTCACAAGAAATGTGAAATCTATAGTGGGGAAGAAGGAAGTAAATCCATCCTCAATCCATCACTATCTTTCTTATACAATCTTGTGTGGTTTGTGGTGGTCTCTATATGTTTCATTGGATTAATCAAGGCAAGACCTAGAGCTGGAACACTGCCCTAAAGCCCAGAGAACTACTCTGGAGGCAAATTTAGTCCCTTTGACTTTGGTCCTGTGATTGTTAGATTAACTGGCTACCTGAGTTAAAGCACGATTCATTAGCACAGGTAAAGGCTGAACCTTTTATGTGTCTTTCACCTCAGTCACTAAATGCATCTGTAACAAAAACCCAGAACAGCTGGTTTGACACATGACACTGTACAGCCCAGGGACTCAATCACAGAGTTCATATCGCTTGCCATCCTGACAATCCAGATTGCACAAGATGTTTTTTCTCTGCCCCTTAATGCTCTTGGGCCTAATCTTGGCCACCAAATGCTTGACCTGAAACTGGAAAATCTTGTGGGAGTGAGAAATGTCAGTGGGGAAATTCTGAACCTTCCATGGGTTTAGTTGGCTGTTCCTGTGTTTCAAAATATTGTAAGCCTAGTGGTTTTGCACTGTCTTGGAAAACACTGGTTAAAAAAATCAAATACCTAGAATTCATCTCAGTATCTCCTACATTAAAGTAGTATTTCAGGATTTTAAAAGCATGTGGCTGATGTATTAATTTATAGCGCACAGGAATCTGATGTTAACAGACATTCATGCTCAGCATTGCCTTTCATAACATTTGTTTACAATGTTTTATTTTTTAGTTTCTACATTTTTCACAGCAGCTATGGCCTGACCTTAAAATTCACAGAAACAAGAAGCATCAATTTTATGGTTTTTTGTGGTTTACTCTGGAAAATGGGATAGTACTGGGGACTAAATTAAGTATTCAAAACCAACCAAGTGCTTAAATTCCATGTTGGAATTTAATCAAGATAATAAACCTTGGGACTATGCATGTTTCACTGAGAAGCGGTACAGAAAGTCCTATTTCAGAAAATAAAAAAATTATCTTGGATTCTTTGTTTTATGACAAGATTCCTAGCACTGTTTATTTGTACTGAATCATATTTTAATACATGCATCCATGTGGTTTGAATATGACACTCCACGTGCTTATCTAGTTCATCATTCCTGTGCTATTCAAATGCTGCCTCACATGGCCTTTATTTCACACTGTGTCTGTACTACCAAGCTGCAGTAGAAAGAAAAGAAATACCAAAATGAAAAATAAAGCAAGGGTTGTAAATTGCCCACTTCTCCGTATTTCCTTGCCCCAGATGAAGTTTATCTGAAGCCTCTTGTTTACACATCAGCTATCCCAGGAATAGGTTTGCCATTTCAAAGACTGATTGGTAGTAGTGAAGTGCAAACCAATTTAAGATATTTTTGGATAGCTGGATGTTAATTGTAGGATTTCAAATTGCAGAAGATGCTTTCTAAAATATTAGATGAATAGGTTTGTCTTATCTCACGTGATAAAATCTATACATTTAGTTGTAAGTGTCGAAAAGGTCATAAGAAAGAAAAATTCCTTTTCGATGATAAGACATGGGAATGTCAGTGGGAGCTTCTTAATTATTACGTTATTATATTTCAACACCAAGACTGAATTTAAACTGTATATTGAGGCTCACCTGAAATCAGAGACATGATTTTCACTGACATTTATGTTCTTGTTTGTAACTCTGATATGTTAATGAGGGACACTCTTGGTGGATCAGGCCAAGGGCTTTGCCTTCTGAGAGACAGAGCCCTGGCTCCTGTGAAAAGAGGGAGAGACCACAGCATGCCCCAGCCACTCTTCCTATGTGTCTTCAATGACAGTGGTTTAATCTGCTGTTGAAAAGGTAGGTGAACTCCTATGGTTTGGCATATTATGGTCCACTTAAAGAGGAATTTGAGTCAGTATCCTGAGCTTGGTGTTCTGAGTGTTGTAAAACGCTTTGCTTATAGTTCTATGTTAGTAAACCCATTGACACAAGGGTACTGCTTAAGAGAAATGGAGCCTGTGCTTAAAATTATGCACAATTTTAAAGTTTAGCTCATATTAATTTCCCTTACCATGTTCTAGGAGACAAGACCATTGTGATACTGAAATCTATGAAAAGCTTTGCAGGTCATCTGTCAAGCTTCATAAAATCCAGTTTCCTGGGGAAGAATTTTTTAGAGGCAAGCTGTTCTTGGGCCAGATTTGTGCAGAAACTAAAACTGTCAGTAGGACTCCAAGTGCAAAATCAGTGTTTTATTTCACTTGTAAAGTTCATGAAACTAAAACATGTATTATAAAGTATGAGAAAATAGTTATGCCAAAAAGGTAAAATAGTGTAATCAATCACATAACTTACTGGCACTGCTGAGGAAGGTGAGACTGTCAGCCAAAGCACAGGGAGCCTGGTAAGTGCGTGCATGAAGTCAGGAGACTGTTTCTCCCATGGCATCCAAGTTCCTGTGCCACACTGAGCTCCGGGAGGAAAGCCAAGAAGATTTTCTCAAAGGGAGAGGGCACACAGAAGGGCATCCAGCTTCTGCTGCCTTAGAAATCAACCCTAATGCAAAAAACTCCTATGGAAGAAACAGAACTAAAAGACATTTTGTGGTGGTTAAACCCAGAGCCTTCACACCTTCCTCCTCACTGCCTTCTGCCAGCAGCAACCAAAGCAAAGCACAGGCAGCGGTTTCCAGTGAGGAGCTCAAAAATACTGGATCACAGGCCTCTCACTAAATAAGTCACTGTTGTAAAACATTGCTTATCCTTTCTACTGGGAGTTTTGTGAGGCATGCACACAAATAAATCTCTGTCCTTCAAGAGCAAAGGCCTAAATTGCCCCCAGTTGCTGTGTCACAACAGGGTTTTTCTCTGCCATGCAACCCCTCAAGGACCACCAGCAGCCCTTGGGTACTAGAAAAACAGGTTCACTTATCCCACCCAACTAGGTAATTTCTCCTCTGCATACTTTGTAGAAGTGAAATATGTGATAAGCCGAACTGATTCACATAGAACTTCCTCATGAATTAGGGCCTCTGGCTTCTGCAGTCATTCCTCTGCAAATGCCTCAAAGGATTATCCTGGATTCAATATTCTGAATAAATAAACACCTACAAACAGAAATATGTATTTCAGGTTTTAATTAAAAGGCCTTTTTCTGGATGGCAGTATGTGTTTTATTATAATAAGCCCATTCTCCCTTGAAAGCTTGTTTAAATTTTTCCTTTTTCTCTCTTTTTTTTCATTTTCTGCTGCTCTGTGCATTGTTCTGTCTTGATAGGAGAATTTGGGTATCTACATAATAAAGGATGAGAGAAACTGTGACTGTGATATTCCAGTTGCAGAAACCTGATGACAAGTTTCTGACAATTCAAACAGAACTGTCATTTCATACATCAGTTCAAAACAACTTTTCTTAAGGTATCTGAAAAGAGGAACAGACTATTTCATATCTGCCAATGGTAAGGCTATGATGCACTTTTCTTTTTTTAACTCTGGCTGGCAACTAAGTACCTCACAGCTGCTTGCTCACTCTTTCCCCTGCCCCTTGCCCACTAGGGAGGAGAATTGGGAAAATAAAAAGGTTAAACCTCATGGGTTGAGATAAGAGTAGCTTAGTAATTGAAATAAACAAACAAAATGAACAATTCTAATTATAATAATGATTATAACAATAATACCAATAACTATGATGAAAAGGGAAGAGGCAGAGAGAGAGATGAATAAAAACCAAGAGAAACAAGTGATGCACAACACAGTTGGTCACCTCCCACTGACTGATGGCCAGACTTTTCCTGAGCAGTGATCAGTGGTTCCTGGCCATCTCTTCCCAGTTTATAATCTGGGCATGATGCTCTATAGTACCGAATATCTCTTTGGCCAGTTCCTTTCAATTGTCCTGGCCATGCTCCCTACCACTTTCTTGTGCACTTGTTCACTGGGAATGGAAAACTGGATATGGGAAACTGAAAATTCTTTAATGTAGGGTAAACACTACTTAGCAGCAACTAAAGCATCAGTGTGTTATCAACATTGTTCACATACTAAATCAAAAACACAGCACAGTACCAGCTACTCAGAAGAAAAGACTCTCTGCCAGCTGAAACAGGACAATTCTACTGATAGATTTTTTGCTGAGTACTTGTTAGGCAAGATGGCCTACAAATCACATTAGCTAAGAGAATTCTACCATTTCTAGGTCCTTATATTGCCAGCCACTTGCCCAGTAATCCTTCAGATGGGAATCACCTCCTTTAAGCTCATTTGTCACTATTCTTTCCAGATAAAAATGGATAGTAATTGAGGACCACTGAAAACAGATTTAAGAGTATATTGAACATCTTGCATGTAAAAGGAAAGCCCATATGAGCCATAGTATTTCTTTCGACTTCATGGAGATGAAAATTTGAATAGTAAAAAAAACAAAAACAAAACTAAAACCAACCAAACAAACAAAACCAAAAACAAACAAAAAACCCACCCAAAAAATACATTAAAATGCAGGCTTACAGCACAGAAGGTTAAGAGAGGAAGGATTGCTAGGAAAATCATATGTGAATTGCATCTCACTGCCCTCCTCAAGTGGCCCAGAGCACAGATGATAGAGGTAATGCTTCAGAATCAGTATCTTCCCCCAAACCCCTCCTGCTGCTCTGTCATAAACTGAAGGGGACATATACTATTTCAATGGTCTACTGGAAGGTTCTTAAAAAAACCACATGGGAGTGGCCTGTCTATTAGATAATGATGTAAATACAAACAGTAAGCAACAATTTTTATATGCTCTGATACAGCCTCAGAGAAAAAAGCATTAAATCCCACTTGTCTTAATAATGTTACTGCAAGGAGTCAGCCTAAAGGGTTAACCATTAGAAACAGAATTGTGGTGTTCCAGAAGAAAAGAAAAATAATTTAGATCTGCCACACCATGTTAGCTCCTTCTGGATCATCAGTGGCATCAGGCAATTTGCAACCAGTAGTCTGCTGCTTGGAGAGAAGCACTTTGGCAGCCATATAATTAAAGGACATAATTCTTGCTTTCATCTGCAGAGATCAGGTTGCAGCCAGAGGCATGAGATTGTCTGAGGCATCTCCTGAGTCACCCATCTCTCGGCAATACAGCAATTCCGCTCCTTTTAATGTGTGCATGCAGGGTAGAACATAACTCTGTCAAGGCTGGCTCTCTGCTGGCAGTTTACATGTTCTCCAAAGCAATACAGCTGCTCATTTGCTCTGTATTTGCCAGTTATTAATTTTGAGCAGACACTTTAGTTTCATATTATGGGACAGAGCCAGACAGAAAGATGTCTCTTGTTAAGCAAAGTTATAGATTTTTAACACCAGTCACAATCATCTACTTTGTCCTCTTGCACAAAACTTAGACAGAGTTTAAGTCCACTTTTTGTGTGTCGTATCTCCTTTATCTGCTTTGGAAAATTATCAACTCCCTCCCACCCTCTCCTTTTTCCAGTTTAAGCATCCCTCACTTTTTCCAGCCCCTCAGATGACTTTCACTGGATCTGCTGTGAAAGCCTTTGCCAGAGTTGCATTTTGTGGGTGCTGGGAGCCGTGCTGGGACAGTGCTGGTGTGTGACAGCAGCACATGTGTACCCCAAGCCCAGCTCTGTCCCAGTTCTGCATGTCCTCACAGGCACACACCTCACCACCATGCACACTCTGAAGGCTTGTGCCATCCCCTTTGATGGCACAACATGCCCTTTGAAATCAAGACCAGCTCCTGCTGAGCCTGGCCTTTAGTGGGAAGTGGTTGGCCACCTGGCTATTTCTGGTAATAGCCAGCAAAACCAGAAGCCAGGAAAATGAAAAACCTGTTGGGTTTCATAAGCTTGGAATAAAAATCTGGTCTTGGTGAAGCCAATCATTAGCCAGGTCCTGCCATCTCATGGCAGCTTTGCAGTGACTTGTTTGCATCCTTCCCCAGCATTGATCATTTGTTACACACTCTTAGATTGTCCGTCTGTCACTTCATGGGATAATCCCTTATCTTCCCTTGGACCTTGTTTTATTAACAACTCAGTCCTCCTTTTTAAAATCTAAAATACTTCTGCCTACTTCCCTCCTAAGCTGTAAGTCAAATTAATCAAATTCCAGAGTTTATATCCCAGAAACTTGAATTCTTTCAAGTATTGCAATTTTCTGAACCTCTCCATAAAGAATTTGAACTCACACAACACAGGTAGGGGGGAAAAAAAATGCTAAGCAACAAGTGAATACCCAGGGAATCTAATATTTCATTAATAAGAGCTGCTGAGCAGCTTCCAATTTTCTTCTACCTCCTGGCAGGAAAAGGTCAAAACAAGGACGTTTTTCATTCATTTACCTCACTTGAATGTTGGGCACCCTCAAGCTCACAGTATTTCTCAGTTATTCTCAGATTTTTCTGTTTCTCTGATGTATGTTAATTTCTCTTTTTAAAATTTATTTACTGCATAACAGTTAAGGAAGTAAGGAAGTAAGGAAGTAAGGAAGTAAGGAAGTAAGGAAGTAAGGAAGTAAGGAAGTAAGGAAGTAAGGAAGTGTCTTGGTTTTGAAAGACAGGTGCCTGCCAAGGAGGGCAGGAGCTTCTCTTGGAATAGAAAAATGCAAACCCCCTCCCTCCAAATTATTCAAAGGGGCTCTCAGGNCCAGTGGTGATGTAGAAGAGTCTGGTCCTTCCTCTGGGAATGCAGTGGGAGAGAAGGCTGCTCCTCTGGGAATCCAGTAGAAGGCAGATGCCTGCTCTGTCCAAATGCCCAGATTATATCCAGGTGGGAATGCTTGGCTCCTCCCCCTGGGCGGAGCATCTCACAATGAGCTGATGTCATTCCATGAGTCATGGGGTGGGTCCTTAATGGCCCATTATACAGGAAATGGCTCCCGGAGGGAGTTATCTATGACTCATGGGGCAATGTGTTGATGGCCCATTAACAGCAGATGGTCCGGGGGAGAAGGCAAGGAAAACACTGCCCCTCCTGGTTTTAACAGTTCATGAAGATGGAGATAGAATACAGACCTTCTGGAATATTTTACATTGTAACCTAGGACAGGAAGTAAGGAAGTAAGGTAGTAAGGAAATAAGGAAGTAAGGAAATAAGGAAGTAAGGAAGACATCACATGAAGTTTGAGACATCTCTTTGCTTACAACCCAGGTATAAAATTCATTAGTTTGGCCGTGTTAGTTCAAACAAAAAGTCCACTTAATCAGCGTGTTACCCTGCCTCCAACCATATAACCTCCAGGCAGTAACAAGTGCTGAGAGACAATACAGAAGAAGAGACCCATGCACAGTTGTCCTTCTGCCTAGCTGTAGTTTAGAAAACTTCAGGAAAAATATTGAGGAATTATTGTTCTGAATAATAGCTCTGATGGATCTATTTCCACACATATGGAGAAATAATGTTTTGACACATAGTATTTAATGATTTAACTGACCAATATTATTCATAATGGAAGTATCTTGTGAAAGTAAGTTACACGGCTGAAATACACATTGTGTGAAAAAGCATAACCTTCTGCCTCACCTAGCTGCTGTACCTGGTAATTTCACTTGGATGCTCTTGGTTTGTATCTTTTAGAATGTGACTAAATCCACTGCTCTTCTATCCCACAACACTTCACCAAAGCTCTTTGAGACTGAAAAGCACAGTGGCTAATTAATTTCTAACCCTGTGTTCCTTAACTCTTTCAAAATGACATGGTTTTCCTTAGGCTTTTCTTAAAGACATTGTACACATCCCACTATCCAGCTGATATAAGTCAGCTTTAGCCTAGCTCCAGCTAGGAGCTTGGTCTAGCAGGGTGATCCTGTCCTGCATCCCAGTGGAATGTTTTCTTTAATCCTGGGATGTCACTCTCTCCATCCCTGGCCTCTAATCCTCTCAGCCAGCACACTCAAAACATTTGGCTTCCTGATGATGATATTGCAAGTAACATTTCAGCAATCATACTATGTTTTCTTTCTGGGCACAATGTACACCTCCTCTAAAGGCACATTTCTGTTTCTAACAGTTTTCTTCATTCAGTAGTTTATCTGTGCTGAGCTATTTCTCATTTATTTGGTTGTATGTATATTTTAAGCCTTCAACCACACAGTTTAAACATTCTCCAGAGCACCACTGAAGCCCTTACCCTAATCTTTATAGAAAGTAAGCTTATGCTAATATTGTTCTCCTTTCAAAACAAAATGTGGTAGGCTCTTGGCTTTTCCCTTTCTACAAGAATATTGAATTTTAAATGTTAGAACCAGTGTAACAGAGCATCTTGGTTGTGGTTGTACAGCCCCTGTGACTTTGTTTGGAGATGAATGTCACTATCCTGGTCATGGGGCTGTTTATTATATCTGAATCCTCTGCTCTTTCCTCTCGGGCGAGGAATATCAGGCCATCTAGTTTCTGTGATATTTAATGAAACAGTTAAGCTTTCTGATCCAACACAGTATTTCTGTCTGCATTTGCAGTGTGTGTTCTTTTCTCTATATTGTACCATAATAAAGGACCATTAAACTGCACAATTTTTCTTACCTGCTGTCAACACATGACACGCTGTGGGTCAGCAAAGGTAAGTTAGTGCCTGCAGCAACAAATCCCACGGTTGTTGAATTGAGAGAATCATGCTGTCCAGCTGTTATCCTCATCTCTTACCTACATCTGACCTGGGGATCACCAGCTCTTTTTCTATCCATTCCAGCCAGGGGTAGCTGGAGCAGACACTGAAACCTGCAGAATGTGTGCAGTGTGGTTGCTACTGCAGCATCCTTTGGAAATACTGCTGGATTACACAGCAGGGGGGTGGAGGGGTGGGAGCTGGAGGGTGGTATTTGGATCCTCTTTTCAAGGACAGGCTGATTTCCCCTGTAGAATGCCACTGCTTAGGCTGGTGAAGGCAGAGCATACGGGTGGCTTGGCAGCGACTTCGGGAGTGTGGAGGTTAAATTTCTGCAGTGTTGTGTGCACAACGCAGAAGGCAGCAGCAGTCATTATGAATGGGAGCCTGAACCTCATGGCTGGCTTCCCCAGAGCAAGCCACATCCCTGCCATACCTACAGCAGCTGCTGCTGCTTTTTGGCAAAGGTACAAATAGTAAACACAATCCCAGAGAGGTGCTAAAAGCAAAGAATCGATGGTTTTATTGCTGCTTCAGCTTGGGGAAAGGAGTAAACAGACTGTAGTGTCAGATTTCTACAACTGCTCTTTCTCCCCAGGGGGAATGAACCTATCCCCTCCTTGCCAGCTAAGCAGAGGTCAGGGGCATGCCAGTGGGTGTAGCTACCATTAGCAGACATGAACCACAATCCTGGTGTTTTAGTGGCATCTGTCTAAACTAAATAAGTGGTTGCAATAAAAGCAGCTAACCACTGTTACAGCTGAGGCAGATCCTCAAGTATTTTGGTTTCTTAACGGGAAAACAACACAATTCAAACCTCCAGACAAATTATCAGTTAGGCTGAAAGGCCAGTCTGTCATTGGAAAACTGCACAGTATTGGAGTTGCCGCAGTGCAACACATTTCAGCTGCAGCATGAGCCATCCTCCAGTTCCCAGAGGAACTGCTTTGTTCCTGTGAGGTTTGTTTGTGCCCAGCAGAAAGTGGGTTTGAATTCTTTCAACCTTTATTTTAATTCTAATGTGATGGTAAATATCCCTTTTGCCAGTTTTTGATGTGTAACAATTTTTGCAGCCAAGCTTGTGTGCAGGCTGGCAGGCCATCCTGTGGAAATGAACTGCAGGGGCTGTGAATACTCACCTCAGAAGGGCTCCTTTGCCTCTTGCTTACTTGCTGCTTTGCTTTCCATGTCCTGAAGTGTTGTGACTAACAATGCTTTCAATAGCCCTGGTGCTGAGGGGGTGCAGAATACAATCATGACATCCCCATGAATGTGCTCAGGTGCAGGGGTAGCTGGCTTGGCAGGGAAAACCACCTCCCTGAGAAGTCAGTTTGCTTCTTCTTTGCTCCTGCCTTATCTGCAGGCACACCACAGAATGCACCGAGGGTGCTTCTTTGCAGCAATATTTGTCCTGTCAGCAGCAAGTGTGTTAAAGCTTGACGTGATGCCAGTAATTGAAAAAAAAATAGAAAGGAACAAAAGCCTCTCTATGGCTGCTGTTAGACATGGTGGCTGTGTTACGGCCACTTGACTATGCCCAGCAGGGTTAGGCCATTATGGAGAGTGGTCTTGATTCTCTGTAATAAAATTATCACTCTTCTGGATCACTCCCATGGTGGTAATGAAGATTTTTCTTTAAAAAGTATAAAAATCCAGGCCAAGTCGACCAAAAAAAAGAATTAATTCAAATCCGTGGTACAAAGAAATCTAGAATTTGCTCAGATCTGCTCTGTTGAGACTGACTTTAAACTCAAGGGTTTTTTTCCCCCATTTCAGCTAGTCCTTTTTAGTTTCCTCCTGGACATCTTTTTTTTCCCTACTTTACCAATGCTGTCACACAGGAATCCTGCAAGCATCCAAAGGGATAGTACAGCGTGAAACACACTTGAACATACAGGAGCTTATTTTTGAAATTTAACTTTAGACTGCCCAGTGCAAGTGTTCTGGGTAAACTTTCATCTTTCATTTTGCAGAAATAACAGCACAGATGAGCAATTTATAATGGCCATGTCCAAGGATCTGAAGACATGGCTCCTCCATGTGTACCACTCTGCTCTTGTGCCAGTCATTTGCTACACAACCTCTCCACACAGCAACCTCTTGCTAATGCCTCTTGCTTGTCAACAAAAGGAGAGGGTGGAGCAGGTTTTTGGCTGGGCTTTGGGTTTGTTTGTGTATGGGGTTTTGTTCATCTGTTTTCTGATAATCAGGAATGGTACAAAAATGTGTCTTTTTTTTATTTTTTTTTCTTTTGTTATCAAGGTGATTACACAGCCAGCTCTTCATGTCTGAATTTGCTTTTGTGAGCTAGCAGCACCAGCATTTAGATCACCTGTGGTGTGGTGTGGCGTGATATGAAGGAGTCAAAAATCAGTCCCTCTCTCTTCATTTATACCTCAGCAATCTCATTTATGTGAAGCAGAGAGCTGGAATAGCAAGCATACTTCAGTGTGGCAGGTTGATTTATAAGGTAGCATAAACACACAGTGCCCCTCTGAGGCTGAAGATTGCTTTGGTTTGCTGCCCCACTTCCATTAGTGTTATGTCACTCGAGAGTTATTTAGTCAGAACGGGCTTTCATACCCAGATGTGCAGTCAGAGCTCACCTCCCCAGTCCAGTGCCACCTGTCACTGGCTCAGGCACCCACTGGGCAGGGATGAAGGGATGATGACCTGAGGTGATGCTGATTGCTGCACATGCTGCCTGCAGAGTGTGGGCCCTCACGAAACCTAACCCCCTGAAAATCAACCTATTCATTCAGGTGGCCCCACCTGAATCCATGGACTACCTAGATTTACAGCAAGGAAAGCCATCCTTCCAAATAAACATATTTTTCCTTGTATTTCAGTGTCCTGGTTGGTCCTGAGTGAAATTTTCCCCGGCGGGATCAGAGGACGGGCCATGGCTTTGACATCTAGCATGAACTGGGGTATAAATCTCCTCATCTCCTTGACGTTTTTGACTGTAACTGGTAAGATTTCTCTGTGTCCTTCCAAGTTGATATTCTCCTAGTGGGCAAAATAAGTCTCTCTTATACAAAAGCATTGCTAAAATTGCAGCTGTGAAAGCCCAGGAGACAAGATCTCTGTTTAGGTGTCGGTGTACCTTCACCATTCCCACCACAACTTTGTTTGTGGCAGTAACTTCAGCCTCACAGTGTTGGCCGTCAGAGCACCTTGCATATCAGCTCCACACGCTGTGAAACTCAGGTCTTAAAAACACCATTGCCTTGGTGGGCTGAAAATATATAATGTTTAGGACTAAGTCCTGCATCTTCTGAAATCAATGCAAGTTCTGTTCTAGATCAGACCACAGCTTTTCTGATCAGACACTTTTAAACACAATCCCATTTAATTAAATCCTTTTCACAGGAATGTCTCAGCTTCCAGAAAATTTTCTTTGGAAGAAAATGTCTTTGTGAAGTACAAAGTACATTTGAATGTGAGAAAGTAGACTACCATATATGACTTCTAATGTGATGATAAAGGGGAAGGTTAAATGCTGATGCTGAAATTTATTGATTAGCAAATTAATTTTTCTAATTTTATACTATCTGAAGCTTTGCAAATTTTAGTTTTCTGTCTTATTGTGAGAAAAATATGTACTGACAATCAAAATATATAAGAGAGCAGAAATTCCACATTTTCCTTAAGTCTACATTGCTCTCCACCAGAGGCAGACAATCATCTCACAAAAAGTCAAGGTAGTTTTCACCCCATTAGATGTTTTTCAAGACAAATTTGAAAAGTGATCTGTTACTAAAATGGGTTTCACATATGTGTTTTCTTCCTTAAAAAAAAAAAAAGAGAGAGAGAGTGAGAGAGATAGAAAGAAAAAAAACCACATCCTCCATCCTGAGTATTATCTTGATTAAAACTAGGAAGAGTATGACATTTCACTGTGCTCACACTCTCACTTTAATTGGATCAAGGGTCTTTCAGTTTGCATCACAGAACTGCACTCCTGAACTGCACAAGTTTTTGACAAAACCAAATGAGAAAATGCATATTGCAGGCAGTCCTGCTGCCAGCACTTGCTCAATCCTTGGACCAGACTTGAGTTATTCCTAAGGCAATGTCCCCAAAACCACCTAGTGCAGACCTCAGGTGCTCAGTGTCAGCTGTTTCACCAGGAGGTCCCGTCTTGTCATGCAGTGTTACTTGTTAATGTACATCTCGCTGTTATCCCAGTCTCAGTTTCAAAGACTGTAAAGCCACAGTAACTCCTTTGTCTTAACTGAGTCTAATCTGGATTTATGAAAGGGTAAGTACAAGAAAATATGCATTCCTCTTCTGTGGTGGAAAGACAGGATTGGGAAATTTTTTGTCAAATGAGCACACGTGGAAGTCACAGTGGCCAGCAGCACCTGCACTTAGGTGCTGGTGCAGAGGTACCAGCTGGATTAGAAACTTCAGCTGCAATTTTCAGCTCATGACACAACTGACAAATGTCTCAACTGTCCAGGTTTATCTTAGCAGGGAGAAGGGCTAAGGGGGCTGTAGCAGACTGTTGGGATTGTATATTACTTTCCAGGGGCTGCAGAGTGCATCCCTCAGGCCGAGGATCTACCTGCCCTGGACTGTAGGCTCAGAAAACCACTGGTTCTTGGATGGCCCCATTAGGAGTTCACTCTTGGATCACTTTCTGGCACAGCACCCATGACTCGCAGTGGAAATGCTGGGCACTGACAGGTGGGGAGGATTAGCTGGAGACAACTGTAATAGTGTGAAAAATGCTTGGATTTGCTCCAAGAAAGAATGTGCACCAAAACCAGACACAGGCAAAAATTCAAGGCACTCATGATCCTCACCTGCCTTCCCACAAACTGGTAATGATGGCTACTCACTGTTTTCTTCCAGAGTGATCCAATAGGTTCATGCTGAGTGGGCAAATATGAACTCATTAATTTTCTTTCCTAAGGAGTATTAGTAAAAGGAAAGCTATTCTTCTTTTTCGATATATGTGAGCTATCTTCTTTCTAAGTTCTCCGGTGCATTAGGGGCTGTATCCTATAAAATACAGCAACAGGAAGAAAAATTACAATATTTGAAAATTTAAAAAGACAATTTTTTTCTTCCTTTGTAGAGCTCATTGGCTTGTCCTGGGTGTGCTTCATTTACACAATAATGAGCCTAGCGTCACTGGCTTTTGTTATCATGTTTATACCAGAGACAAAAGGATGCTCTTTGGAGCAAATATCCATGGAACTAGCTAAACAGTAAGTACCAAGCGTGTGACTGTATCCCCCAAGTGCCAGAGGGACAAATCCTTTCAACACCACATATTGAAAAATAAAGGAAACTGTGTGAGAAAATTCCGATTCTCTCAAGGCTTGAGCTTGCACATGTTGATCTCAGTAGCCAAAAATTTTGTTGGTGCTGGACTGGCCCTGAAGGCAAGGTGGTTTTTGAACACCCCTTTGAGGACCCCCTGTAGCCAAGCCTTGTTCCCCAGCACTTTTGCTGTCTGGCATTCCTGGATGGGAGGACGACTGTCATCTTGCATTTAGGACTATGTGTTTTGGGTTGCATGCAGAAAATAGGAAGGAGAGATCCTGTTTCAAATTGGCTTGTCCTGGGTGTCACTTCAGGGCTCCATGTGAATTTTGATAGCTGTTGTAGATGAGCTTTTCTTGTGTCCTTACTGAGTGCTGTAGACAGGTGAGGGTCAGTCTCTTCTCCCAAGCAACAAGTGACAGGACATGAAGAAATGGTCTCAAATTTCATCAGGGGAGGCTTAGATTGGATATTAGGAAAAATTTCTTTATTGAAAGGGTGGTAAGGAGTTGGAAGTTTGACCTAAGCTAACCTAAGAGTCTAGATACTGCATTTTGGCAGTAAAAGTAATTAAAGTGTGAACATCTTAGTATCATCCTGTATTTGTATTTTTTAGATAACAAGACAATATTTGCAACTCAGCCAGGCTTGAAGGAGCTTGTTCATGGACCAATTAGTTTATAGACTAAGCACTGTGGTGCCGCTGGCCCTCGGGCTGTCCCTTCCCCTCTTAGAGAAAGGCATCCATCCCTGCTGGAGCCGGAGCCGGCGGTGCGCGGGCGCTCCGGGCGGAGCGTGCGGCGGGGCCGCCCCCGCGCGGGCAGGCGGGGAAGCGCCGGCAGCCACCGGAACATCCCGGGGCACCCCGGGGCATCCTGGACGGTCCCGGAACATCCCGGGGCATTCCGGAGCGTCCCGGAACATCCCGGAGCGTCCCGGGGCATCCCGGAGCGTCCCGGAACCTTCCGGGCCAATCCCGGGCGCTGGGGTGGCTCTCCAGGGTGCGCTCTGCCGTCCCGCCGGGCCCCCACCCCCGCCCTCAGGGGGTGGCAGGGGTGTGCCGCAGGGAGAGCTCTCTGCCGGCTGCGCGCAGTGGCCGACGTGTGCGGGGTTTTGTGCTTCTGCAGGAAATACGTGAGGACGCCCTTGTGCGGGGTGAGCCAGCGCAGAGAGAAACTGGTGCCGGTGGAACTCGCCAAGAGAGAGAAAGAGCAGCTCTACTAGGCGCGGGGCAAGCAAAGCAGCCTTCACCAAAAGACTGGTTAGAAAAAGAAAAGTGCTCTGTGATGCTCATCCTCTTAAGGGACACGCGGTATTGTTATTATACACAAGATATTCTCTCTTTTATTTCTTGGTATAACTTCTTTCCGTGGCGGTTTACAGCCAAGATTAAAGGTTGTTATAGGTTATAACCAACTGGAAATCCAGTTTCTGTCTTTTTCAAACCAGCATCCCTCAGGTCCCCTGAGGTTACTCACCTCTTGGAGATGAATGGAAATTGGAATATTGCACACAATTCTCCATATTCAACGAGAGTTCAGTGTGGAAGAAGTGTAAAGAAGAATCAGGGTGCCAGGGAGAAGAATCTCACAGGAGGAGCCTACCAAGGACAGGTCTGTTTAGGCTAGCAAAAATGGGGCTGGAAAGTGTTAACAACTCTCTGTTGGTAAGTTAGAGGAAACAATGCTATGGAACAAAAAATGGACAACTGTGGAATGCAAAGGATGACATTAGTGCAGAGCTACTGGATATAAACGTTATATAAATTAATTTAGGATTCAGTTTAACGATTTGAAAAAGGACCTTGTAACGCGGAGCACAGTCAACTTGTAAGAGGAATTTTGCATACATTTTCTCAGTAGGGCCAGGATTCAGTGACCTAGGAAATACTCCTCAGAAAACATTGTCAAATTATATAATGTGGGACATTAAAAGCATCACTCTCTACAACTACCTGAAAGAGCAATGTAGCCAGGTGGGTGTAGGCCTCTTCTCCCAGGCAATCAGCGACAGGATGAGAGGAAATGGCCTGAAGTTGCACTAGGGGAGGTTCAGAGTGGGTATCTGGAAGAATTTTTTCACTGAAAGGGCAGTTAAGCATTGGAATGGGCTGCCCAGGGATGTGGTGGAGTCATCGTCTCTGAAAGTGTTCAAGAAACAACTGGATGTGGCACTTAGTGCTATGGTTTAGTTGGCGTAGTGGTTTTTAGTCAAAGACTGGACTCGATGATATTGGAGCTCATTTCCCACCTTATTGATTCTATGATTTGCATAATCAATTAATCTAAACTGACAATGACCTTACAGAACAGGAGAGAGGATTTCTTTGGCCTCTCATTTCCAGGAAAGCTGGAAACTGAAGGTACCAGAATTGATGCCAAAGTAATTTTATTTCTCAACACAGGGCACACTAGACTTTGACTTTTGGACTCAGAAAGTGAGAATTGTGTGGTACATGGCAGTACACAGGGAGTTCAGGAAGCATAATCACTGCAGACCATAAATTATGTCCAATTTGTGGTTATTGCTTAGCAAGTATATAATGAAGTACTCAACAAGCCTCTACAAAGGCTACATCCATATGGCTCCCATAAAAAAGCATTGGTCTTTTTCTTCTTAGCAGGTTAATAGATGTTGTTAGAATGATCAGTAGATAAATGTTTATTAGCAGATAAAGAAATGGTTCTTTGCTTAAAGAAAAAAAACCACAAAGCATGCTTTAAAAGCATGTTGACTGTCTCTGTAGCCACAAGTGGCATTTCTTCCAGCATTTCATTGAGGCAGCAAGACTGACAGAGTCAGCTGGAGTGCCGATACCAGTTTGAACTAAGCACGTGATCCCACTTTATCTGCTGTCTCATAGCATTAAAACCACCTGACTGTGCTCTGCACTGAAGGAAAAGTGACTTGCTAACACAGATAAAGTTTTACTTCTGAGCAAAGCAGATCAGTTCTGATCAGATTCTCTCATGGTTGCACTTCTATATACTGACATCACAAATTTGTATGAGCAAGTCTAGTCAAGACAATGAGCTCATGTTCAAAGCCTGAAAAGAAACTATTGAAGCTAAGGCCATTATTTGCCTGGAGCCACTGAAAATTTAGCTACCTCAGGATGGGACCCTTAATTTTATAGCACTGATGTCTATGAAGATCTCTTCACCTGCTTCATGTTTATGCTGGAGAACAGTTATCAGTATCATGCATTCTACTGAGTCAGCTTCAAACGAGGTATGTTAAGGTGACTCTGGGTAGTCTTCAAATATGCTGTCAACATCATTCTTATACCAACAAGTGCCTAGGATTAAATCCAGTAATATTTAGTATTACTATATTTTAAGACTATATTGCTGGAAATTAATCCATTTCCTGATCCTGGACTTTACCAGGTAGTGGAACCATTTGCATTTCCTTTTGTGTCCCCATTTGCTCTGACTGGTACTGTTTTCTGATAGCTGCCTCTAGATAGCAGATGTTTGCACATACAGTCCAAACCTGTACTGACTTTTAATTTCTATTACACTGTATTTAGTGAAAGGGCCTTCTGCAGAATTCTTCTCAGCATTGAGGCTTCCAAAACAAACTTCTGCTGTAATAATTTTTCTGAATGTTCTTACAAAAATAAATTTAACTTAGAACATACCATAGAACTTGTCTCTCCAGTTTACAGGTTTTGGGATCATTGCAAGCTCTTCTAATTTTTTCCTATGAACACCTATTTAGTGCAGAAACAAATAAATAAAAATGCTGTATTCCTGAAGAAGGGATAGTTTCAATACAGATTTTACTGATGAAACAGTGATAGGCATTCAGATAACTCCTAAAAGTGATGATGCTGCAGTCAAGGATTTTTAAAAACATGTTATCTACAGTCTCAATTGTAATCATACAGACTTAACCTTATATAGCCTATAAATGTAGCCATAATTGTACAGTCTTTTATAACAAAGCCCGCACATCTGACGACACAGAGCTGGCACTCACTGTCTCATAAACTATGAAAATACGAGGGGGAAAAAAGGGATACATTTTACAAATCACATCCCTGGATCTCTGAAGCACTCCACAAAGAAATTTTTCTCAGATCTAAAATTATTCAGTATCTTTATAAATGGACTGGATTACAAAACAGAACATGCTTATTAAATATGCAGGCAACACAAAGCTGGGAAAGACTGGGTTGGAATTTTTCAAATCTGTGAAAAAAGTAGGTGCCCTAGGTTACAATGTAAAAATATTCCAGAAGGTCTGTATTCTATCTCCATCTTCATGAACTGTTAAAACTAGGAGGGGCAGTGTTTT
>VXBU01008271.1:646192-658087 GCA_013400315.1 Bombycilla garrulus
GCAGTAGGAAGAGAAAAATTAGAGAATCAGAAAGTAAAACAACAATAGTACCTTTAAAAAAACCTTATTATTAGCAATCCCAGCTTCATACCATAGACAATAATAAGTTCTTCCCTATTTCTCCTAATTTAACAAAGCTTTTCTCTGATCACTTTTCATGTGGAAGACTTTTCTTGTGAGTAAATCTGCAAATGTTCACATTCGTCAGTGGATAGATTACAGTTAAATAATACTGCTGTTTAATTTCATAACAACTTGGCTGATTTTTAATTTACTGGCTTAAAAAGCCCAGAGAAGAGGCTGACTGGCAGAAGCAAAATAAGTTCTTTTACTTATGTCAGTCTTCTAGGAATTCATATTTCTTCAAGTCTAGCCACTTTTAGTTCTTGCTTTAAAAACCTACCAACAAAAGCTACTATTAAATAATACTGGATTTAAATGAAGTACATTTCAAGCAAGGTTATTTTAGGTTTGAAAATTATAGACTACTACTTTCTATCCTGGATTTTGCAAATAGCGTCATCACTGATCTCAGGACAAAACCTGCAATCCAGGGAATGGTTTTATTGTCTCAGAATGAACCATATGAAGATTATCTAACATGATCTATGAGTATCTAGGCAAAGAAGAAGAAAAAATTACCTAGCAATGCTTTCTGGTGGTACCAGACCACTTTACCCAATGAAAAATTAAGATTTCAAATAAGTGAGCAGTAACATGCCGGAAGATATTAATTCTGGATAGAAGCTTGGTGATGCAGATAAAAGAGAACAGCAATTTCTCAAATGCTTTGGTGAGTAGGAACTCAGGGTTTTTGTAACCCCACTTTAGACTTCCAAGGTTTATTCCAATTATAGAGAACTGTTCAAAATGACTCCCCAAACCAGTAACTTAAGCGTAAGTTACTTAAGTAATTATTGTTTCACATGCTTAGACAGAAAGCAACTGGACAATAGGATTCTTCCTATATTTTCAAACTGCTTGAGTGAAGCACTCAGCTAAAACAAGCCTGGTGAAAGATACCTGTAACTCTGGGTAGATACTGCACCCTCCTTAAATTTGGCTGCTATTAGAAAAGAAAGTTCTCAGGAAAGGAGAAGCCTTCAAAAATTGAGAACATGAGTAGGGAAATAGTTCCAGCAAAAAAATGCTACTCTCTGTAAGGCTGAAGAGATGTAAAAACTGGATCATCATTCTAGGGCATATAAGAGAAGGAAAAGACAAAACAACACAACCCCCCCCTAAACAACCCCCTCATTTGTCATTTTAGAGTCAAAGAAACAATACTTTTTATTACATGCTAGTGATGTATATTATCTTTTATGAAAGCAACGAAATGTTTTTATACTTGTCCCATAAAAAGAACCCACTTTCCTGGCTTTTTTGTAACACTGTTAATTGTGTATCTCAAATAAAAATTCCCTGAGTCAGAGGTATTACAAGTACTAGTGCTACAGAAACATGAATCTTTAAAAGAAACTTCATCTGAACGTACTTGAGAAGGAAAGCACTAAGGCTGAAAAGTAATTTAAAACATTTTTAGAATAAGAAGTGTAAGACTCTGAACATTTTTTTTCCTCTAGAAGAGAGGCAAAGCAAAAGCTTACAAAATCAACAGAGGTCTGTATTAGCTTTTCAAACTCACTGCAACAACTAAACTAGAAGGATACAAAACTTCTATGTTATATTTACCTTCATATTTGAAAGAAAAATTCTGAAAATATTCAGATGATTTTGTAAGCAATGAAGTAATAAGAATCTTACAGAGAAGGCCTCATTAGGAGGCTGACAAGACATGCTGAGAGCTTTTTATTAATGCAGTGATACTAAGGCTTCTTATTTATTTTAAATTTAGTTTCCAGTTTTGACTAAACCAATTACAAACATATACTGCAATCTTGAAATACTTTTTAGTCCTTCATTTCTAGATCACTGAATCTGATGGAAGTGTGTCTTCTTTAGAAAATACTGCTTCCAATACCTTGTGGGAAATGTTCTGCATAAACATAGGCATTTGTTAAGGAATTAAGATATGAAAATAAAAAATCCTTACCCAGCTTCTGAATCAGTAGCTGAGCTCTAACAGCTGCAAGACATAATTCCTGCTAAAGTGATACATAATGATTTTTTTTTTTTTGGTTCTGTAGCATTTTAACATGTATTCTCTGAAAAAACTGACTTCTTGTACCTGGACACGGGTGGTGGACATCTCACAAGCAAACAGAAAAGAGAATGAAAAATGAAAATGATGAAGAGAGAGGAAAAAAACGGCATGGCCTCTCCAAGACCCAGGAGAATCATGTCTCTGATTACATGGAAAAAATCCCTGATGGCTGTGATTCAGCGGTGGTTCTCTGAACTGAGCTTTAACAGAGGAGAGCACAAGTCTGAAGAACTGCAAATATTGGTCAGCTTAATTTATGACAAAATACTATACTATTCTATGAGTTTCCATAAATGCGCAGTTTGGAAATATGTATTTATGAAAGGGATGTTAATGCTAAATGCAGTGTAGTTAACATCTCTACAAATGGAAGAAAAAAGGAAGAAAATTAAAATATTTAAATAAACAGTAATTACCTGCATTCTTAAGTGCTATCTTATTTTTGGTTTCATTAAAAAATCAGACTGTGTACATTGAGTCTAACTAATTTTTTGAACCAATCAATAATAACACTTTCCTTACAACTCTTCTGGCACTTTCACTCAAAAATAAAACTAGGTGCTGGCATGGGGAAACAAAATCCTTTCAACATTATCTTTTGACTGTTTTAAACACCTTGCTTTCCCAAACCTATTAGGTCTAAAGTTAAATATTCCCAACAAGTTAAATTTTTTTTTTTTGACATAAAAATACCTGTAACTGTGATACTGCCTGTGGAAAAAATCTGTAAGGTAGCTCTGAGAGATTTTATTCTGTAACACACAGCAGGATGAAGTTCTGGTTCATAACTAGAAAACAAAATAAAAAGTAAGAAAGAGAGATCTAGAACAGCAAAATAAAAGCTTAAGAAGTATACTAGGATTAAAATTCTTTAAAATCCTACGTACCTCGCATGAGGTCTGTTATTCTTTGTAAATTCTGGCAATCTGATCTCAAAGGGCATGTTGCACACTGCTAAAACATTCACAACTTTAAAATCTGTGAAAATTACCTTTTCAAAAGAGAGGGGGAAAAAAAAGACATTAGAAATTTACTTTACAGCAAGTCAGATGCACAGGTTGCAAAAAACCGAAAAAATTGACGAGGCTACTACTTAGAATATTTTGATGAGTCAAAATTAGAACCTTGAGACTGATGCCTTTCTAATAGGCATCTAAAGAGCAGTTAATGGACTCAGATCATTTACATTATCCTTCTGTGGTGGAGGAACTGCTGAACTAGATACCTCACATTTGTATCATGGTCACTATAGCAGTATAGTTATAGCACAGTTTAAGGAGGAGACACAGAAACAACCCAAACTGCTGTACTAAACACCTCCCCACTGAAAAGAAACTAAATTTAACAGCTCATGTAACATAAAAGTAAGCAGAGAAAAAGCTTAAATATTGTTGTGAATTTCTTTGATGCCTTGTTGCTATATACCATTTGTATTAAAGCTAAGAGTAAGAAAAAAGGTGACAGCTGTTTTGCTTTAAATGTCCAATGGCCAGTAGAGCAAACTTTCTACTCTGTAATTTTCTGAAACCCAACTCGGGCTATGTGAATAACTTTCAGTTATTCTTTACCACAGACACTTTAGATGACAACAAAATAGCCCACAGACAACTGCTATACAAAGAAACTTCACTGCTGAGAGGTCAGTGTTGGCAGTATCACTGGGGAAACTTTTGCTCATTTTCTAGATTGCCTAAACTTTACATGGCCATTCTTCTTCAATCTATATTTTTTTGAAAGATAGTTAGAAAGAAGAAACTTAGCCTTAAAACTTAATCTTTAAAATATAAACTGATCAATTTAGGACAAAACTTGGTGTGTCCACCCTGGAAGTACTGTGCACCTCACAGACTTAACATTCCATTCCAATTTAAACAGCTGGATCCTAAGTACGTATTTGTGACTGTAGGAGTGTCACACTTTTGCTGGGGTCTGATGCAGCATTACCACTGCATTTATGTACTATTATCAAAAGTAGTCTCTCCCTGAAAATGACAGCTACTGTGTCCATTTAATTGTCTGTCCCTAAACTGAACCTGTGTGTAAACAGCACAACAGACTATCAGGAAGTTTTAGAGCACCAAATGGTGTCATGTTAAGTGGTTCACGTTGCTGCTTTTCAACCTTACTATGAAACGCAAGTGGTGTTCCTGACTGGTAATGTTAACCCAAACCCAGATAAAAGAGGGTGTTTCTTGTCCTAAGTATTTTATTTGGCTTATTTCCAGCTGTGCAACATGATAGTGCAGGAGCACTTTTCTCCCTTCCTCTTCAATTTAAGAGGCTCAAACTTGCCCTTATTAAGATAGAAATGTATCTGCTATTCCATCAGAAATGAGTGAAAATTATGTTCAAATTACAGTAAAGTTTCAGCATTTTCCAAATAAATCTTTTGAGATACTGTAAACTCTAAGACACATCTGAGGGTGGTTCATATAGTAAACAAATTTTGTTGTTCATTATCAGTGAAGAAGCACTGCTCTGAGCTGCCAAACAAAACTCAATTCCACAAAACAAAACAGCTTCTTCTTAATCAGCATCTGGAAAATGTATTCCAACACAAAAGGGGCATCTGAATCAAAACATGTTAACTGCTAAATCATTATGCTCCCTCTTCTCTGTTTCTTCCTTAAAAATGAACTACCAGCATTGCTTGAGTCATGCAAGTCCTTTTTCATCAGAATTACCTGAAAACCTAGTTTCTGTAGACTGCGAGCAAGTCGTCTGGCACCAAATTTAGCTTCTTCTTCACTATAAAGGGGAAAGAAAAGATCTAGCATTAACAGAAACAGAGTATGTAATTGTGCACACACACACCACAATAGCGACTCAGCCTACAAACTGAACCGTTCTATAATGTAGCACATCAACCATGATCTCATGCACAGCCTTCACTTCATCCTACTGTAAGTATTACATTTTAACTAGATAGACATTCCAATGGAGTCCTTCATGCCCTGTTTGAAGAATATCTTGGCACTTGGCTCCAGCTGAAGTGAGAGACATGTTTTAATCATACATGATTTTAAGTACTCTTAACAGATAAATAAGATCATGGGTAGTCTGGAGTTAACATCCTGAACAGTCCTCTTTAATTTTGGAACAGAGATCATACACAGAAAGTATGCATATTTACTATTTTACCTTACCTTATTCTTACTTTGAAATGCAGACATATCTTAAAGGAATTCAGCTGCTAAGAGTTTAGTGTCAGTCAGTGTATCTGAACTGAGAGTCTGCTTTTGCTTCTTTCCAGTCCCTCAGCACTGTAAAACTTGATTAAATTCAGGTAGGGTTTTGTGAAAAAAATAAGAGATATCCTCAGGACAGGTCATCCCTTCCCAAGTCTCAAATTCTAGCTAAACACACAGAATTCTTAAAGGCTTCTAAAATCTCTGTAGGATTTTCTTAAGGCAGTTTTCCCTGCTGCTCTTCCAAAAAGGCTAAACTGACTTTGTAAAAGATTTCAACACTGAGGCAAACAGTTCACATAGAGAACTTCCTCCCAAATACGTAGTTTGACAAGGATATACATGTGACCCAGTGTGAGCCAATCTAAGCAGCAGCAAGTACCACCTCCTCTTCATTTACAATGCTGTATTTTAAAATACACAATGATTTAGAGCTAGAGAAAGAATCTGCATGAACCCACCTTGTGGCTCCTGTGCAAATAACTTTTCCTGAGGACCAAATTGTGGCCGTAATCCTAGGTTTCCTAAGCTTCATTAAAACCTTCTAAAAAAGAAAAGTAGAAAAATTGGAAATTAAATTTCATACCAGAAAAAAAATACCCAAATCAATTAAAGTTACACTAAAACTCCCTTTAGTTTTGACAGGCTTCTTCATCTCTTTCAGGAATTAAAAAACCCCAGCTCCAGAGAAGAGCAAAATAAGCATGAAATAGTCAATGATTCAGTATACACAAAACAGATTAAATGAAGGTATTTTTCAATGAATAAAAGGCTGAAAACTACAAGCACCATGCTGATTTTTCTTCTCACCACAGTGATTTGACATTTCTGACTCCTTATCAAGATATATTTTCTTGACACAGAAATCGAATTTTGGGATTCAAAACAGACTGAGGTGTAAGAGGCCTCAACACATACCTTGTACCCAACATTCACCTCACCAAGTGCTGTCTCCTGAGACAGCATTTCATCACTTCCATTACTGTACAAGTAGTATATTAGTGACTAAATATCTACAATAAGAGAAATAGAGAAAGAAAATCCTGCTTTTCTTTATCCACCATACACAGGTATTAGGTAGAAGCATGCTTAGCTTAAGGAACGTTTCTAAAAACAAATAATTGAGTTAGGCTGAATCTCTTACCCCAACATCACGCTTGTATATCACATTTGCTCCCTCTAATGCAATCTTCCTCAAGTTTAAATGACATCTTGTTCTAAAAACACACACTACATTTGTGATTAAAATGTCCAGTGCAACATCACTGTCCGCATCCATTGGGGTGATTTACAACTCAATTTTCCCACCAGGTCACCACGAAGATCACATCCTGAGAAGCAAAAAATGATAAAATTAAACATATCAATAAAAAATTGCCTATTAATGCCATTGTATACATTTGCCCCTTGAGACAAGAAGCAGAAGTGACTACACTCTGACTCATTTAACAGTGAGGGGAAGGGGAGGTCTGCGTCTTTTGTGCTAGAAAATAGGAGGTAACTTGTTCAAAGCCATGTTACTAGACTTTACAGAAATGAAGTGCATATACAGACCCATGCACACACATACATATGAAAGTATTTTAAATTGGCAGTTAAATATGTTACAATTCTTAGTAGGTATATTAAGACACTAAAGATTACTGAAACTTCTTCCATAGCTCCAGTGGATAATCTTTCTCGGCTCGTTTGAGGATGTCATTAGACACCTCAGGAAAATACATTCTCTGACTGCTGAAGTTGATAATTCTGAACAGTTTGACATTTGTGTTGGAATGGATGAGCCTACGAATAACTTTGAACTAACACTGGTTACACAAACTGCAGTCTGTAGACAGCCTGCTACCACAGCTTTCCCATCTTCATCCAGCACTCTTGGCCTATCTCTCCCAGTAACAGCTTAAAGCAATCTATACAAAATGTCCTGGTGGCAGCACCAGCCTGGGCTGACCCTCTGCACTGCCCACAGGAAGGCATTGTACGGGCCGAGTGAGATGAATGTTTCTGAGGAAAAGCATGGGTAACTGTGAAGGCCCAGGATTGCAGCCCAGTGCATGCACTGCAAACCTGAGGCACCCAGGCACCATCCAGGCTGCCCATGCACATCAAAGGCAACACTCCTCACACACACCTCAGCTGGGAGAGAGAATCCTAACGCCAGCAGTTGGGCTCATCCCAGCCCAAGAATGCCTGATATCTTCTCTGTAGCCACACAAAATCAAGCCAGCAGGTATCTCAAACAAATCTCAGGTGAAGAAATGAGAGGGGACAAAAGCAAGATCACTGGTATACAGTGAAAAGGACTTATATAAACATTTTAGTAGTATTTCATCCAAAATAAACAAAAAGGAAAGCAAAGAACAAAGTCAAAGAAAAACTGTCACATATGTGAAATGCTCCACGTGGTCATTGCTATAGAAGAAGCACAACACTATGCATCAAGAACAATAACATTCCTAACAGACTAGGATATATTTATATCACTTAAAATGCTTTGGCCTTATGTTCTATATTAGAAATCTTCAAGATACAACATTAATGTTATTATCAGTATTTTCATCTGACTACACCTTCCTAAACATCATGCCATAGTCTGTAATTGAGAACTCAAGGTGCATCCTTGACTACTACTCACTGACAACACGGAAGTAACAAACTACAGGGCAGACATGCACGAGGTACTGGGTCAGCTGCTGTGGTGGTTACTGCTTACACTCTGCAGCTTGTTCCCTCCTGAAAGAATGATTCTGTAACTGCTGGTTTGTCCAGTATAAGAAAAGGCAAGATGGATGATAATACAGAAGAGAAGAAACAGCAAAAGGAAAACACAAAAAACAAAGGTTATGTGTGGGGGTGGAGGGAATGCAGGCAAAGAAGAGAACAAACAGTAACTAATTAGTACTCCCAGATCCCTTTCCTAATCTTTTTTATTGAACCAAAAATTACACGAATCCTCAAAGTCAGAAATTACTTATCCCATCTAGTTTTGACGGACTGCTACAGATTGGGCAAGTAATTTATGGCACCAGAGCCAAAGATAGCACATGTTCAGATTTTGAATGGCATGCCAGCAGGGCCAGCACGGAGCTGGAACCCGTGGCATCTTCAGAGAGGCATTTGTTTTCCACCCTGCCTCCAACTCCTGGCTCTTGCTGAGTTCATTTACTGGAACCCAGGAAAGATTGTCAACAAGATACCTCCAATCAGCAGCGTCTCCCAATTATTAGTGAGCACCTGCTGGCACACTCTGGCTCTACATTCTGAAAGAACACCAGCGTCATGCACAACACCACTGAAAGGTTGCTAACATCTAAGCAAACCACAGTACTGTATGATAGTGTCCCCATAAGACATGGCTTATCTTAAAAAGATCCAGGGAGAAAAGTCATGTGCTCATTCAGAACAAAGAAAAAAGTGGTTGAAGAGAGAGGAAAATTACAATTTAAAAGGAAAAGATCTATTATTAAGGCAAAAAGGCGGCTGTGGAGCTGTCAGTAAGGATGTTTTCAGCAACTGCAATATATTAAAAGTACAATCTACTTGCATAGATATTAAGAGGAGAAAAATTACACAGATTACAGTGGTATGCCCCCATTTTAATTAGCCATGTTCTGAAAGCTAAAGACAACAGATACTAAGGGAGGGGATTTTTAATTTGAAATTGTATATATTGTGCCAATGATTTAGAACACACCCATTCCTATTAAGCATACAAATACAAGGTTAAAATTCTTCCAAGGCATGGCTTGGAAAGATTGGGCAAACCAAAAGGTTTCTTGGCTTGGATACTTGTGATCAAACAGTAAGCAAGTATTAACATATCACAATCTTTGATTCAAGCATTCATTTTCATGTCTCACACCTTACTTACAACAAAGAGAAGATGTCCTGTTACCTTTCTTTTGGAAGCCTTAAATAACTTCAAATTCAGAGGAACCGTGAGAACAACAGCAACTTCAACTTTCTTAAAGAATAAAAATACATGGACTACATAAAAAAAAATCTATAGAACATGTTTACAAAAAAGGTCCAACAATGTCAAAGAAAGAAAGATGCTGCTCTTATTTACACGTATCTCCAGCAAGCATGACCAGCTGGAACATTCTGATCCTCCTCTTTCCCAGCTGTCTCCTGTATTCTCTGCTATTCATACACACTACCATAGCACTGACTGTTATTTCCCAAAACCTGAATTTCTGCATTTCCATATCTTCTCTGCAAACTGGAGAAAATAGTGCTCCTTACACGTAAGCCTACTGATATTCCATATTTATACAGTTACATTTGCAGAGCAGAGAGGCTGAGTAGAAACCAAACATTTGGTTCTTTCCAGTTCTAGATTTTATTGAGCTCAGCTTAGGTTTTGTTGATTAATTTTGTCCTTTGAAGGTTCTCTCATCTAAACTGTAGAATTTTGGCAGTCTAAATCTCATTTCTAAAACAATGTTTTGCCAGCTAATGCTAATTTAATATAAGATTAAATTTGAAAATAATTTGTCTACATGTACAGCATTTCTTTTAAATTATGTACTTCATTAGACTTTCTCCAACACAAGAAGCTAGCTAACTTTGATTTCAAGTTGTTTTGCACCAGTGTAACACAATCTATCTCGACAGAGGAAGCAAGTTTAAATACATCTCTGCAGAAGTTCGCATTATTTTCTTTTATCAGGGAAATTTTAGAAGATTGTTCTTTCTTTTCAATATAGATTTCAGGGATACATTGCAATACTACTCCAAGAGAAAAAAAAAAAACCAACAGGAAGGAAAAAAAGTAGATAGATTAAGCATGATAATTAACACAAAAATAAAAACAACAAAAGCTAATGCAAAGATATTTGACACTGTAATGAATCCTAGACTGACACTAGAGAAACTCCACAGAATAAGAAATACTTTGGAGGGAGAAATGAATACTCAAGTTCTTAAAAGCATTACCTCTACATCCACTGTTAGAATCATAGACATACTATTTTAGATACTCTGTAAACACACATGAAGACAAAACACCCTGCACGGAAATCTTAGTCTTAAAAAAGCTAGCACTCTGTCATCAGAAAGTTCCAAACCAACCACAGCACCATCATCAAAGAAAAAGGAAAGGCACTTGGGATGGGGTATATAAACAAAGTATTATTTTAAACTCTTGACTACCTTTGATCCAAGAAACTCAGAGCTATAAAGGTAGATGGGGGATATCTAAAAATGGTTATGTTAATGTCAGAACAGTTTAATAAACACCTATTTCACCAGCAGTCTAAGTATAAGCAACTTTCACTGGTTATTTTTAACCTTTCTCCAAAGCAGTTCACAAACTGACCAACTCCACAAACAATTCCAACAGCCCAGGTGAAGGGATATTGGTCACTACTGTGTCAGTAGACATTTGTCAAAGTAATGCCTGAAAGGCATCTTTGAAGAAATTAACATGAACCTCTACAGGATGTCTCCATATGAGAATGGAGAATAAATAAAGCCTGTGAGGAATGGGGAGAGATGATTACATCCTTCCACTGAAGAGGAACTTCCAAAGATTTGTGTTCAGCCCCTCAGGAAACAAGTCCATATAAAACGCTGGAGGTGACAGTGCGGTCACAGTGCCTGGTGAATGACTCCCTGAAACCAAGAGCAACATACTGTCTGTGCAGAACATTCTCTGCTCCAAACAACTTTCTTAGTTCCAGCCACAGAGCTAGTGGGGCTTTTACTTTCTGATGCAATGGCAAGTTAAACTGTGCCTAAAGCAAAAGGCCATCTTGAAGATACTATTCTCACCTTTCAGGATTTGCAGAGTCACGATTATTTATATTTTGGGAGAGAAAATTTTCAAATATGTGCAAAGCCAGTATCAATCAGATCCATGCACAGAGTGATAATATCAGCTATATCATAAGCAAGTAGGACTTCAATCCTGCTCTTGGATAAGCCTGCTGCATCTCTGTGGGGTCATCCAACAAATTTGCAAGAATTAAAGCAAACAGCATATAGAGCAAGACAAGAAAGCATATCTTAAATAATTCACAACATGCCATTCTCCTCAAATCTTTCTCTCGTCAAAAGGTCCATTCATATTCAAAGCAAGATGTACTTGAACTCAAGTTTGTGCCATCTTTCTCTTGGAACATCCAGTAATACTTGAATGGCAAGCATTAAGAAACCTTTTGGTCTTTACAGTATGTGGAAAATAATCATAAGCCTGACAAAAGTCTGAACCAACAAGTTCGGTGGCCATTCCAAAATGATGAAACGTCGTAAGAAAAGCAAAAATTTTTAGCTGTAACAAAATATTTCAATGCAACGGGTAAGCACCTCACCCCCTCCCAGTCAAACGTTTTTACCATTAGCGCATCCCGGCTGAGGAAGCACGAGTACCCTTCCTATTCCCGCTGCTGGGAATCTCACTCAAAGCCCTATACGCACTAGCGTTACAACGCTCTGGTCAACAGCTATTCCTTCTCCCCCCTCAACCCCAGCCCGGCACAAACAAAGCGCAGGCAGGCAGCACGCCGGCCTGGCCACGCCGAGCTCCGCCGCTCGGCAGCG
>VXBU01008271.1:658462-712335 GCA_013400315.1 Bombycilla garrulus
ACGGCGGCGGGAGGGAGGGAGCGAGGAGGGGAGGGAGGGGGCCGCGCTTGCAGCGCTTCCGCTGTCGTCCGCCGCCCCCGGAGCCGCGGTACAGCCCGGGACGGAGCCGCGGTACAGCCCGGGACGGGCCCGCGGTGCGCGGCTCCGCACGGAATCACAGAGCGGGGCACGTCGGAAAAGAACCACAGTGGGTCCTCTGGTCCGACCGCCCTGCTCAAGCAGGGTCGTCCCAGAGCACGTGGCGCAGGACTGTGTCCCGACGGTTCTTGAATATCTCCAGTTAAGGAGACTCCATACCCTCTCTGGACAACCTGTTCCANGGGAGGGAGGGGGCCGCGCTTGCAGCGCTTCCGCTGTCGTCCGCCGCCCCCGGAGCCGCGGTCACCCCCGCAGTAGTTTTTTCCTCATGTATAGCTGGAACATCCTGTGCATCAGTTTCTGCCATTGTCTTGTGTATTAAAGCTTGTAAAACTGATAGCAGGCTTCAACTCGACCATGTCCAAGGCAGTGCCTTTGAGAGCTGATGCAGATTTCAGCTCAGGCCTTGTGAACGCTTGTGGCACGCACCGGGTGTTTCTGTGGGGCGCTGGCACCTCTTTATCTTGCTGCAGCCCCCTTGGTCTCTGGCCTGGCCGCTCTACACGCACTCTCCGACCGAAGCGAGTATTCAGCCTTGGTCTGACAGGAGCGAGCAGGCATTAGGGGTCGCCACAACAGCATGCTGCCAGCATTGCTGCTCCATACATGCATGTTGCACTGCAGCAGGACTCTGGTCGCTGCCTCTTGCCTTAAAAATGAGTTGTTTGGGGGTTTTTATGGGTTTGTTTGTTTTGGTTTTTTTTNTTTTTTTTTTTTTTTTTTTTTAAAGTGGCTTTATTTGGTATTGATTTGGTCCACAGCAGTAACCTGTGGGAGCTTGGTGTATGAACAGACTGCTCCCCTCAAGTGGAACAAAGATATGAAGAGGTGAGTGAGAAGTCTCAAATACGCCCAAGTCCCATAAGTTCTGCGAGGCTCTCAGTACTTTTTTTTTGTGATTCTAATGTTAAACTACCAAAGTAAGACTTCTGCTTTGCACTCTTTGAATACGCAGATTGTTTCACCCTTGCAAAGTGAGCACATAGTGCATGCTTAGAGGGCAGACAGAATGGGACATGTGGACACATGGGGGTGCCTGGATGGCACTGGTTCTCTCTGTCCAGGACGGTCCTCTAAATATGGCACTGTCCCACCTGTGCTGTCTGTAGGGAGTAGACAGAGCCTGTGATGAACTACCTTTCAGCTACCCTTTTATTTTCTCTTGGTAAAGCTGTTGTCCTTCACATGGGAACCCAGCAATGTGCCTGCAATGTGGCCCATTAAGGACTCACTACCCAGACTGACGAATGAAACAGATGTCAAGTTGGCTTAAGATTTATAAAGAATGTTAGGCTTTATATCAAAATTATAAAAATGCATATTTATGTGGGTGTACTGCAGAGTATTCACTGAGGTGACAATTTTTTGAAACTGAGGTTGTGTAATTATGTGCTTTACTTATGAGATATGGTAGCAAAATAGCTTTAATTAGGATAGAAAGAACAATATGAAATTTAAATTTTGAATTCTTCAGAGTTGCCGTGTTTTCTTCTGCTAGATTCTGTTTAATCCTTGAAATGCATGACTAGGTTCGGTTGTCAAAAATAAGTATTTCAAGTTCTCACTTCAAATCGCTCTCCAGTTTATAGGCTGCCTGCGCACCGGCGTGGGGCGGCGCTGCCACCCTGTGGCTTCCTACAGACACGGATCCACGCCGGTCCACCGCCTGCGGGTGAACACAGGCAAGCCAGGCAAGGTTTTGGGAACCAGGATTCTGAATTTCCCATAGTTCGCTAACTCTGCACGGTCTTTACATCTTTACAGAGTGCCTTAAGGCTGGTTTTGTTCTTTATGTTCTTTATGGGCATCAGGCTCTGAGTCATTACAATTGCACAGCCAAAGTGCTGTGACAGTTTTTTCAGGTCACAACAGAAGAAAATCTTTATAAACCCTGATTTTGCTTGAATTTTGACTAAGCTTATGTTTTATTCACTATATTCTTAAAGGTCTACAGAAGTTCAAAACAAAATGTCTGCAAGCACACACCACCACTGTCTGTCTCCACATGCTTCCTTTTTTAAGGGTATAACCTTTTCTAGCACATACTTCTCACAATAGTGCAGTCCTTCCTGGATGTTAAGAAAATTATTTTTGCTGATGAATAGATGAACCCTTATCATTTCAAAGTTTTGACTACTTTGTCAGCCTGAGATTTTCCTGTTTAGACTAGGACATGTTCCGAAGATTGCGTCTTTAGGTATATATTTGGAAAAATGTGCAAATGTAAGCAAGTAGTTATGATCAAATCAACGTGAAATGCAAATAAGGTGATTCGGCACCTACCTAATTTGACTTGTAAGTTTCTCAGTTGTGCTGCAATTTTATTCTATACCTATATAGTTTACAAAACTGGTTGTCCTCTCCTTGTGTTCTTGGTCTCCATTTCTCCATGCAACTCCAACTTGGCTCCACGACTTCCTCCACTAGTATGACTGAGATGCCAGGGATCTGGATCTTTATGAGGTTCTAACTTACCAGATGCTGTTTGACATCAGACAGCGAAGGCACAGAAGCCATTTCTGATACTGTCACTTCCCTACTACATGATTTCATTCTCCCGTGCCTTTATTTTGCAATCCCTTGTTTGGGAAGAAGAGGAGATGGAGGTGTGGGGAGGGTGTTTCCTGTGCTTGGACATTCTGCAGCATGGAATCGTGGGCTGCTTGGGACTGTCAGTAAGAATGCAGTAAAAAACAAGGTAATTGAACTTTAGGACACTGCACATATTTCTTGTTCAGTAATTACAACAGTGAGACTGAATGAAGATGCAATTTCATTATGTTGTTATTCAGCTGTAGCTGCAGGTTTCTGAAAAAGGAAATCACTCATCACACTGAAGCAAATGCTTGGTTATCTGGATTTTTCTATTTTTATAGGATTAAGTTTCAATCAGATAAGATCCTGTGCAAGGTAGACTATGGGAAAGTGTAGGGGGGAGAGAAGAAAGCTGGATGGCCCCTGAGGCAGCCCACAATGAAGGCTGGCTGGAGAGTTTTACGCAGCTGTATCGTAAATACTGTGGTGTCTGAGTGGAAGACTGCATTAAAGTATCCATGTTTGAAGAGGAAGTACCCAGCAGCAAGCAGTTATGGATGTTCCGTGGAAATGACCTTGTGTGAAATGGTCATCACCTGCAAACATGATACTGCAGGTTAATTATGAGACATCTCCCAGACTGGCAGCCATCAGGGAATGAGCAAGAAGTCAGTCAGGGAGGGAATCCTTTGCTCCAGGACATAGTTTATCAGGTGAAACAGTAAACTCAGCTGTGGCTTCTCACACCTGTACAGTATGATAATTCATGCCAGTGCTGTTGAGCAGGTACCTCCCTGCTGTAAGTGGCACTTAGACCAGCTTCACAATATTCAAATTGTTTAATTTTATAATATGTATTATTTTACATGTTTGTTTATAGAAAAGATATAGTTACTACGTAGTATGTAAACATTTATGTCACATTTTTATATAGTGTATAAATATATTGCATAGTGTGTATATCTGTATATTGCATAATATATATTGCTAGGTATACTATTTAATATAAAATAAGCATATTAAGAAAATAGCAATGAAGTACCTCTACATAAATTTCAAACTTCAAAATCAGAATGAGATAGTAGATTACTTCTCTTTAGTAAACTTTATAATTTAGAACATGTTTGCTGTTTCAGCTTCTATGACTGAATGGTATTTACAGATTATGCATGCTGACTTCTGTTGGCAGTAAGAGAGAAGCATGGTGAAAGTAGAATCAGAAGAGTGTGAGGGATGACGCTCCGGAAACGAGGAAGAAAAATCTGTGGGAAGACAGTAACATTGGTTCCTCAGCAGCTTCCCTGCAGTGCTCTGTCTGTAGCCCAGCTGACAGTGCTGGCCTCGGCTCCCCCTGTCCAGCTTGATTCCTACCCCAGCACCTACTGGCTGTCTGAATTCTTCCCATGGACTTAAGTAGAGGAGTATCTCAATTCCAGGTCTTGGGATGAGGTTAACTTGATGCTAATTAGCAATGGTGAAAAAGGTACACTATGAGGGCAAATGTTGGTGTCCGGCAACTCAAAACTCAGGCAGAAAAGGTACTGCAGAATTAGGTAATCAACAGAGATTTTCAAAGTCATAATTTAGGGTATAATATTGTTTAAATCTCATGTTATGTTTGCTCTTGAACTTGGCCTCTTGCTCCTAGTGACCTTTAGTCTTCATATATATTAGTTATGGGATACAAATAGCAAAGAGGGTCCCCACAAAGAATTTTTGGTCCATAAAAGAAAGCAGTTTGATCTAGAAAACAAATTAGAAGAGCATGAGACTGAGGTGGGACAAAGGCATCAAGTATCTTAATTGCTGTAGCTTCTAAGGCTGCAGTGACACTGATAAATAAAACAAGGCTGAGGCTTATCTTTCTTTGTGCTTGAGTTTTAGCAGGATCCTTGCTATGCCTTTAGCCTGTCTGACTTTTTCTCAGAAAGTATCCAGGCATGGTATTGGAGTAGCATATGCCAGGGACTGTTCTTAACCTTTGGTGAGTAGAATAAAACTCAGGCCTGTGTGGATGTGTCCCCAGCCACAGCACTGACTGTTGGAGGCAGAGCATGGTCCATAGCCTGGCTTATCTATTCTAGTAAGTGTAGATGTAGATACAGATATCCAGCCTGAAAGGATCACTCCCCACACTTTACTGATTCCTATATTTGTACCGAGTTCAAAGAGCAAACATCCCTGGTGATTTCAGTGTGCCTAGAACAGCCCACCGGTTTGTGCTGGTGCCCTAAGCCTATTCCAAACTTACATGTCAACCTTCAGCCAGTCATTTGTCATCTCTTTTTCTTCCCATCTATATAATGATAGCGGCCTCCTGTAGAAAAACATTTGGTCATGAGGGGACAGCCAAATGCTGCAAGATGACTCCTGTCTTCTGTGTACTTTGTGTATTGACTCTGAGATGCCAAGAGTGTAAAAGTCCCTATGTAAGAAAAAAACCAACATGTTATCAGTGAGGAAGAACTGTTCCCATTCTGATCACCTCGGCCATCAAAAAGCATCACAGGAAACAGGATGCTGCAGCGAGAGGCCGTGCTGACACTTCGATTGCTTGTCCCACATGACGATCTTTGCCTCTTCCCCGACAGGGGAGGGAAGTGCTGCTGCAGCAGCCTGGGAAACCATCCAGGGACAGTTATCTGTGTGAGCACATCCCTGGGAACGCTCTTTGCCTGTGCCCACTCCTCCTCCTCTGCTCCTGCCGTGCAGGCTTTCACAGATGTTCCTCCCAGGAAAAGGCAGCTGCAGCTCTCAACCTCCTGGTTTCCATCTCCCCGGTGGTCTGGCTCCACCCGTCTGTGATGGAGCTGCTGATAGTTCCTCCCTTCCCGAACCCATCCTGCCGCAAGGACTGAGCTGTAGTGATCAGAGGAAGAAGAATCATTCTGTGCCTTTTTCTTCCTTTCTCCTTGTTTCCCGGTTGCGTAGCTATACCCTTGCTTTCTTTCCCTGGTGTTTCTGAGCCTTGTTTCTTAAACAACTTGTAAACAACCAAGAGAAAAGATAATCCATATTTGCAGTTGGATGTGGTCTAATAGTTTACACAACAGCCTGAGGTCTAAATAAGGATTGGGATTTTTTTCTTTGCTCAAGGAGAAGGACCTCGTAAAATTTAAAGTGACGGAAGGATTTGCACTGGTTTTTATTTTCTGGCTTTTGTTATGATCTTTCTTGTCCTTGCAAGGAGGTTTTGAGGATGGTGCAACTGAGTGCACGCACGCGCGTTGGCTTGAAAACGCGTTTCATCTGTTTACAAGTTTCAGTTTAAGGGCAAAATCTTAAGGCAAGAAAATGCGTCATCCCTGGACTGTTGTGACCCTAGGGTACGTCTGTGCGGCATTTGGGAAATGGGATGACTTGTATGCCTGGACCTACTCAAAATCAGTTTTATACTCAGAGACACCGGTGTCTGAAGTGAAACCAGCTACTTGCAGAACTTTTCTGGTTTTGCAGTCTGCTGGCAACAGTCCTCTCAAACGTAACACGTGGCTTTTCCCCATTCTCCCTGGAACATAACTTTTAGTCAGATCTATGGTATCTCAGAATTGCAGAAATTCCCCAACAATAACAGATCGGTAGCTTCGCAGCACTAGCGACAAAAAAGTGCCCTTATTACTGGTTGTGCCACTTCCCATCCGTGAACTATTCTGTGCTGAGAGCATGAAGCAATCTGTGGCTGAATAGTGAGCAGAAGATGGTATTTGCCCTGTGGGCCTGTATTTGATAGCCCAGCCTTAATATGGGAATAGTCAGCGTTACATGGGCCAGCAATGAACACAAACAATTTAAATCTGACTGTTGGGAGAAATTCTGTATGGAGAATTTTCCAGGTGTGTATATACATGGCAATTACAGGATGCTTGATTGTTTGCTGCTACAAATTTCAATTTCATTGAAATTCGTGTCAATGTAATTGAAATTTCTTTTGTAATCCTGTCCCTTTTGGGACTCTATGAGTGCTGATCTGCATTCGGATATCCAGGCAAAAATTAAAATACCCAGCAATTTTTCCAGATTATACCATCCGCTTGTCCACCAGATATGTGTACATTTTGTTCTCTTTTAGAAAGTTTATAACCTGCAATTAGCTAATGTATTCTGCATATTTTAATTTTTTTTTTTTTTTTACTACAAATTATAATGAGAGGAAATTACAACAGAGTTTTGGCAAAAATTGCCTTTTGAAAAAAGTATATGTGATTTGTTAAAAGAAAAAACGTTTTTTTCAGGCAGACACAACTGATGGGTTACAAATACGAATACATCCAGCAAAACTGTGCCTGTGATCTTAGCTTTCCTACAGAAGAAACCACACAGATTTTCTATGTCTTTTATTTTCTGAGGTGAGCTGGGAATTTTAACTTCAGAGGCACTTAAAAGAATAAGCTATCTTGCACATGTTCTTGTGCGCCTTAAAGTTTGAGGGCACAACCAGCACTGTGGCCTTGCTGCCCAGCCAGCGCCCAGAGCAGCACAGCATTTTGCAGGTGTCTGCAAAGTGGGTTTCTTGCCATGCCAATGCTTCAGGCTGGCAGATTTCCATCCCTGTGAGAGGATAAGATCAGCCTGAAAGGTTATTTTCTGTAAGACCTTACAGATTGTGAAAGCTTCTGCAAAGGAGCACAATGTCAGCACCAAACCCGGGAACCTGAGCACTGAGTCAGCACTCCAAATAAAGGATTTGCTATTCCCTAGCTGAATCGAAAAATGGTCATGAAGTAGCTGGGTTGAAACTGGTTTCTTTACAAACAAACAAACAAACAAAATACTAGTATTAAAATCAAATGGAAATAAACTACTTTTATAGAGTTCTTATCTTAGAACATGTAGGTCCATAAGCAAGTTTTCTATGAACTTGTATTCTGTGACTGAAGCAGTGTTTGGAGCTTCATCTACAGCTGACACTCTGCTCTATATGCTCTCTATCCAATAAAGGCTGAGTTCATGTTGAAACCCTTCCTTCAGTTGCAAAATTTATAGACTTTTTTTACTCAGCTGCCTGTTTTCACACACACACAAAACTATTAAAAATTATAGTTACTTAGTTATCTTTGAGACCTCTGTCAAATCTAGCTGAAATCAGGCAATGAGTTCAAACATTACTAGGAGGGAATGTATACAGACACTCACACAGCTGCATCTACATCCATGTAGATACAGAAAGATAAACCAAGTCAACTTTTTTTTTTTTTTCACATGAAAAGGGGTATAAGTATATTTTGGTAAATATTAAAATGCATCACTTTGTACAGAAAAGCAAGGAAACAAACAAAATATTTTCTTTAAAGTCATTGACATCAATATTTAAACCTGTTCCCTCTTTTCCTTAGCACATTTGCAAGTTCCTTTCAAAAGTATAAATTGCTTCAGTCAGACTAAACATACATTTTCTGTTTGCAAATATTTTGCGGTAAAATTGCACTCAGCAGCAGGGTAGAATAGTTTCATTCATTGTTCTCCTGAAGTGCATAGTATAACTTTTAATTCATCTAAGAAACTTGGGCTATTGAAGCCAGCTGCCAGCACTGTGCCATTACTGTCGGGTCTGTGCCCTTAACACAAGAGGTCAGCGGACCAGGAGTTCCCAGCCACATAAATGCCTCTGGAAAATATGTTCATTGTCTTCAAAATTGAGATAAAGCCACTAATTAATTGTTTTACAGACAAAGTCATTATTTACCTTTCTGTGTACTGCTGGTTGCTTTTGTTTATTTCTTGTTGCTTTTTGTTTCTTTGTTGTTCAGAGGCAAGGACTGAGGAAGGTGCAGGATGCTCGAGAAATAGTTTAGTCCCCAAGAGACTTCCAATGTGGACAGCTAGATAAAGCGAACAGCAGTATGAGAAGCAACAGTGTCTGCTGCCGGTGTGTGCACAGTAAGCATCTTCAACACTTACTGTTCTGCAGCTTTTGGCATGTGGTTACAGCTGTGTTCCTCACATTTCATGGGGTACCACTGTACTCCTCTTTTCCCTTTCTTCAATCTTGTATTTCAGGAGGCGAATGAACACTGCATATGGTTAATAAGGTGGGAAGATGCTGAGTACAGTTAGCAAGAATTGCAAGACAGGGTGGCAAAGAAGCATGTGTTAGAATATTCTGAATTTAACTCAATTTTATGCATATCTCAGATATGTATCAATTACTGCTATGAGTCTTGACCAGGCATTAGTTAGTATGAATTTGAGATTTTGAGTGGTTAAATCCAATGGTTAGTTTCAATTCAGTGAGTAAATTTAGAGGTTAAATTGTGCTTTTGCTTTATCAGTCACCTGCACTCAGCTTAAGGCCAGGGACCTCTATTCTGTCCCCCTTTAACAGACCAGCAATTCCCACTGAATTTCCCAGTGCCTGTGGCAAAGAAATCAGCAAACCAGCCTGTTTAGCTGTGGTTACCAGAGCCACCGTCTCTTCAGCAACAGCAGCGGCTGTTCAGGATCTGCGTGTGGCCGCAAAGTCAATCAGGGCCCCGTGTGTAAGTGCGCGTCTCACCTGGCGCAGCCCCATCCACAACCTTGAAGTTGCACATGGTTAGGCCAGGCACGGGCGTCTGCTCTTAATTGTTTGGCACGGAGATAAAGCTGCACAAAAGTGAAATTAAACAGCTCTCCCCTTCACAGCCATCAGGATGATACAGCAGGTCCTGGCCCTTTTCGTAAAGAGGACCGAGATGTTTGCACAGCCCTCGGTTCACAGCGAGCTGCTTTAATTAAACCTAACCTAGCCCACGCATGAACCCAACTGGTGAATTTGTGTCGCCTGGAGGACGCGCCACCTCGTCCAGTTATCTCGGGGGGAAAGTGGGGGGATGAGAATTAACACAACCCAGGCTGCACGGATGCCCGAGGCAGCTCAGCACCGGCCTGCGGTGGATACCCAGGGGAGGGAGCCTCCGGGAGGGTCTGTGGCCCCCGCGCTGCCTGTGACCGCGCCCCGGGCCCTACCGCTGGCCCCCCGCAACTAGCGAAGGAGGGCTTGGTCCGGGGGACGGCTCCGCAGCCCCTGCTGCCCCTCTACTGCTTTCGGCAAGAAAGTACCCAGGTATCAAACGGAACCGGGGGATGGTATTGAAAGAGCAAGTGAGGCGGAAATTTAAAGCCCCTCTGCTAATAATAACAGTATAAATAACCGAAGACATCTTGTAAACAGTGCGGTCATAACCCTGAAACATTAAACAGCGCGGTGGGATCTGGCGCATCAGCTGCCGGCGGCCGCTGCCGGTGCAGGGGGAGCGCCCCGCACTCCTATTTATCTCAGCCTCATCTCCCACCGGCGCGCTGATCGATCGAGAGGAGATGTTTAAGTTAAAAATTCCCGGCGGTGAGGACCGACTGTACTTCATCAATAGATCACTGCTCCTGTCCCCGCGGAGCGGAGCGGCGGGGGCGGCTCCCGCAGCGCCCGGGCGCCGGGCTGTGGAGCCGGACTGGGCTCCCGCGGCGAGCTGCGGACCCAGTCACCCCCTCCCCCAGGGGTTCGCTCCAGGTCTTTACCTCCGGGGAAGCAGACCTCCTGTGGCCCGGGGCGGAGAGGCGGGATCCCCGCAGCGCGGCCGCTTCGTGGAGCGGCGGAGCCGGCGGAGGCTCAGTCCTTCCTCCGCCGAGCCCGAGAGTCTCAAACGAACACTTAAGACCGCTCCGTGTTCAGTAGAAAGGAAGGTTTATTCACAGAAATAGAGCAGAATCTGCTTGAAGAAAATATATCTATATATCTTTAGGGTGAATTACTTCATAGAGATGACTGTCAAAGCCAGTTTTTCTAGGCATCTACATATTTCACAGGTCTCAGACAAGAGATATACGCGGGGTAGGTTTTGTTTGAACTCTGTCTTTTCTCTAGTAGCACTTGAACCAGCAAGGCTGTGGTTGCAGGACACTCGACTGTACACGGATTTAATAAAGTTAAATAGAGTCAGGATCTCTCGGGGAGGACGGAGTCTTTTCTAGGGCACGTTTTGGTCTCCTCTGCGCCCGGAGAGCGGCTCTCCCCCTGGCTCTGCCCGGGCCCGGGGCCGCGGCGGATCCCTGCCCGCCCCGCCGCCCGCTGCACGGCCGCGCCGGGACGGACGCTGCTGGCCCGGCCGCGGAGCTCAGGATGCCGTCGGGCCGCACAAGCGGTTTGTGTTCACGACTTCTTTCAGGTCACTCTCGGGTTTGCCGGCTACCATAAAAGGCCAAGTCTGTAGCCAGGAAAAGACACGAGTGGGAAGGGGGTTACATATGGAGAAATGCACATTGCAACACTCATATCGCCAGCGGGTCCGGCTCGGGAGCGTCCGGGGAAACCGAGCCCGGTATTCCCCACCTGAATCCACTTCGGGCAGCGCTCAGCGGGGCTTAGGCCGGGGCAGTTGCCACTGGCTTCGGCAAGGACCCTTTTGCCTTTCGCCGGCGGCTGATGCCGCTTCGCCTCACAGCCCCGGCGGTCCCCACCGGGCGTCCTCGGGGCGGCGAAGCCCGTCTGATAGCGGCAGAAGGGAGGTAGAAAGGAGCAGCCTGGTTCCGGCACATTCGCATCCCCCCGGCATAATCGCCGCAGGCTCCCCGCCGTAGCCGCGCCTCCCCCCCGCGTTTGCTCGTGGCCGGCGTGGGGACTGCGAGCCCCGGGAACCGCCTCACGCCTCGCCGTGCTACCCTGGGCGCGGGAGCTGCTCGGAGCCCCGACAATCCCCGGCCCCGCTCTCCCTGCCCTCCCGCGGCTCGGGGAGAATGTTTTGGTGTGCCTCTGTGCGGAAGAGGAGGGAGGTTATATCTATATTGGGTGCTAGTTTTGTTTTACTTATTTTTCCTATGTTGTTGCGCTGAGGATTTTGTTTTTAATCAAAAATTATCTCCCAGGCCCTTAGCAGCTGACACAGCAGATAACGTACTTTCCCCCAGAGTCTAGAGCTCAAAAGGCAAAGCCTGACCTCAGTGAAACATCCCCAGGTCCCCTCTGTGATACATTTATGAGTCAGGGTCTGCACGTGTGGGCAGTGTAAAGGCTGTATGTCTAAAAAGAGCCCAGGCAGATTTTGCTTAGCCCCAGTTTACATCATTTGTATATATTTTTAGAGCTGGAAACTGGATATTTCTGGCGGCCGGGTATGGTCGGGAGATCCAGGGCTGCTCAGGAAAACTTTATGTGGTGGGAGCAGCAGGAGGGACACCACAGAGCCCAAGGAGAGGCATTATGGAGAGTGCCTGGGGCAGACACCTTCTCTGGGGAGTGTGCATTGGTGTTTATTTCTCCTGTGCCAGTTTACAGGGATAGGAGAAATGTCCTGAACTCAGCAAACCTGAGTGGTTGAGCACAGAACCCCAAGAGTCCTGTCTTTAAAAAGCCAGGACTTGGGGACAGTATTGTGTCAGGAAACATTAGGGCAGAGACACAGGATAAGAATTAAATCCTGGGTCCTTCCTCAAACACACCCTTTTCTACCCAAATTCCTATACCTGCCCACTTGCAGGTAGAAAGCTGCCATCAATCCTCTGTGGTTTCTCAATCATTTCTGGGGCAGTAAAGTGTAAAGCCTGCCCGTGGGTCATTTGTGACCAGCGTGGCTGCCTGTCTCCTGGAAGGGATCGCTAGGAACAGCAGAAGGGGCCTAGGAGGCTTGGTGCTTGGGGCACAGGACAGCAGGGTAGCTGGAAACCTGTCCCCTGGTACATTACCGCTTTCCCATCCCACTGGCATCAGGCTCTCTGCTAGAAGCACAGCAGAGTTTTGTCCTGGCACATGCCCCATGCCAGCTCCTCGCCCACCTCTCCCCATGCACACGTACGGAGCGCCGGCCCCCGGCGGGCTCTGACTTACCAAGTTGACTGGGTGGATGTAGCCGTTCTCATACTTGTCATTGGCCAGGATCTGCCTCAGGTGAGCAATGTAGCTGGAGGCCAACCTCAAGGTGTCCAGTTTGGAAAGTTTGGTGTCTGGGGGCACCCAGGGTAGGGTGGTCTTAAGCCTGGAAAAGGCTTTGCTAAGGACCCTCATCCTCGCCCTCTCCCTGGCGTTGGCAGCATTTCTCTGTACCTGCTTTCCCTCCTGGCTCACTCCATTTAAAGGGCTCTTCTTGGGGGGAGCTTTTTTCCTCTTGCCCGAGGCCCCTCTCCCCTTCTGAGGGGAGCCATTCTCGCCATTGGATCCCTCCTCGTTGCTCTCGGTGGACGCCCCAAACTCTTTGTTAGTATCCATTTTCAGGCCATCGCACTCCAGCATCTCCACCTCCTGCAGATCTTCCACATCACTGAGGGACCCAGTGGACATTGTCTGGAAGATGCCAAACGACCAGCAGGAAAGGGGGGAGGGGGGGAAGAAGGGCAGCTCCTCAAATCTATTTCAAGGCGGCGTAGGAGAGAAGGGGCGCCAGTATTTTCCTCCCCTTCCCTCCCCGCCCAGGACTAAGGCACAATACCAGTCCAGAGAGGATCCCCGCCCTCCCGTCCCCCAACTTCGCTTTGCCTGTGTTTGAGGGAGGGAGTGAGATTGTGTGAGAGAGGGAGAGAGAGAGGGAGAGAGAAAGCCGAGGAATTTACTGAGGACACTAGTAATTTATCTAGGGGATAAGAGAGGCGGATCCAGCCCAGGGGAGGGGCCCTGCCCACTGAACACACCACATCCCCAATCACAGACCTTTGCACAGGACAGGGAATGAGATATCCCAGCAAGCCTTTGCTGAGAGCACGGAACTGGGATTCAAATCTTCACAACTGGACTAAAACAACTCACTCACTCTCTCTCCCTCTGCTCTTTCTAGCCTCCCCCTTCCTCCTCCTCCTCCTTCTCCTTCTCCTCCTTCTCCTTCCCCACTTCCCTTTACAGCCCAGGATTACTCTCCCCCTCTCTGCCTTCTAGATGACCCAGGCAGCTGGTGTCATGATTCTTGATGAAAGCCAAAATGGGTCATGAGCAGGGAGAGCAGATCCACCAGCCAAGCCTTCCAGGGAGCTTTGTAATGCGTGCCGTCAAAACGCTGTCCTGTAACCTAATCTGGGGGAGATTTGTGGATGATTATATTTGCGAACGCATCCTGTCCAGCTAGTAGCATATTCCAGGAAGGGAGTGCTCGGTTGCCTGGCCAGCAGCGTGGACCTTGCCGTCACAGCCCAGGGGCTGGAGGCAGGAGGATCTGACTTCTTCCAGCCTTCCGGGGTGACGTCCGACAAGTCCCGGTCCCTCTCGGTCTTTGAGTCCTCCCAGCTGTGAATGTTGCGGAGGCTTCATGGTCCATAGGTGTGCCAAGTGGCCAAGATCCCAGCAGTCTGTGAGCCCCACTGAGCCGAGGGAGAGTGTTGTTGTTCTGCTGGGGTGGGTCTCTGTGGCTGTGGATTGGGTGGCAAGGGTGTGCATGAAATGAGGGAAACAGAAGGGGGAGTTATGGGATGGTAAGAGTTCCCACAGAAAAGAAACCTTTACTCGGTGCGCCGAGCAGATGTCAGTGGTTCATTCTGCCGTAACCCGTCATTTTGTCTGCTGATTTGTGCATGCTCAAAAGTTGGGGGTTTTGCCTGAATAAAGAAGCAAGATAAGGGATAAGGCCCCTCCTGTGGGAGCGGTGGGACTGAGGGCATTAGGCTGGGCTCTGCAACCGCTGAAGCCAAACATTCCCAGTGGTTTTACCACAAGTGTGAGTGAGCGGGCTGCTGTGGGGTTTGAATGAATAGACTTATGCTGCCTTTACAAACTTATGCACATGTGTATTCAGTCCCAGCAGAGCAGGCTTTTGAAAGGAGTTAACCTTGTGCTATCGCTTCTTCCCCTCCACGTAAAATAGTCTCCTAAATCCACATTTGCAGCTCAAGGAGGCCAGTGAATCAGTAACTTCCTCCCATAGCTCCTTCCCTACTCACACTCTTCCTGAAACCTCACAGGTTGCCCTGCAGTCTGGGTTTTGAACACAAGGGACTAAAGAACTGCACGCAAGTACTGCTCTATTGCAGGAGCAATTCCATTATTCAGCTGCTTATCTGAGGATTCACATAGCTCCAGAAAAAATGTGCAGCCTCAGATGTCACCAGTGACTTCACAGTTAATCCAAAGTCACTGGAGCCACAGGAAAAGTCTCTTGCTGATCTGTGTAAGCATCACATAGGGTTTTCTGAATGCACTAAAAAAAACCTCAACAAAAACTGTGGAGGGCCAAGCCGGTATGTCTGCAGATTCAATTTTCAGTAGGAGGCAGAGTATCATTTTTGATAGCCAGCAAGGAAGTCGTACCTATCTCTTGATCCATCTTTCTTCCTTTTCTCATGTAAGCCAGAAGAAAAAACACAGTAGATCTAAACTTTAAACCACCTCTTTATCATTTGTCTGGAAGATAACACCTTTCCACTCACCATGGGATAAGTACATTAAGATATCATATCTCCAAGCCCTGGGCTCTTGGGAATTCACTAACTTGGAAATTCAAGTTGTGTTAATGTGCCCTGTTTGTGTTTTCTCTGCATATAAACTAAACTAAACAGATTGTCAGTATATCAGTCCTAATAAATGAATTACTATATTTTTTTCAATAACACTGCTGTTGCATATCCAAAATATTCATAATCACCAGTGTGGAGATTTATGAGTCTCCTTATTTTCTAGGCCTGATTGTTGTTTGTGCAGGTGGAGATTTAAATGGCCGTATCCATTGCAGAGATTTATAGTCCAAGTGATTGATGTCACAATTGAGCTAAAAGACTCTTACTGGAGCAAGATGACAGAAAACCAAGTTGAAGTTGCTTGTGTCTCTAAGCATGAGTGACCAGAGAAGACAAAATTCCATCAAAATTTCAGCATCAGAAATTCCCAGAAGACAAAACAACTAAAACAATTATTATTTATAGCCTTTCCATCACTTGTTTTTAACTTTATTTTAGTACTTGCTAAACTTTTGTTGTAAAAAGCAGAAGGAGCAATCTGCCTTTTAAAATTGCCTTTAGTATGCTGCTACATATGCATTCTGAATATCAAGATATGCATACATGTGTGCTATGAGCCTTCAGAACTTCCTCACATTTGTAGTTTTTACTTCTTTACATTTTTAATTACTCGTGGTCATTAAAATCAACCTAATAAAAGCCACACACATTTGAAGAGACACAGGGCACATTTATTTATTCATTTTGCAGAGATTATTGCATATGTATAATGTATACTCACAAACATATTATATATACTTGTATATTGTACATATAGTATAATATACTTTGAGTTCTTTGTGCATACAGACTATTATACACTCTTAACACATTAATCCATTATTCCCTCTCCAAGGGGGGCAGCATGGGCAGACTTAAAAAAACAACATATCTTCTAATCTACTTCCTTATTTGTTTGTTACGTGACTTGAATCTCTGCTTTTACAACCTTTCTGCTCCTTATGTCTCACCTGGCAAGCCTGGGGCTTGTACCCCTAATCTGACTCCCAGTATCAACCCTTTTCCCCTCACCTTTAGCCCAATCCTCCTGACTTTCTGAACAGTGCCTGATTTGGAGTAAAGACTCTCAGGGTGGAAACCAACCCAGCCCTGTGGGAAGGGTAAAACTGGGGTGGCTGCAGCCCCCCAGATAATGGTGGAACCGCTTCCTTCTCCAGTTAGATGACTGGTACTACAGACTGGCCACTGGGTTAATAACTGGCTGGGAAAGACAGATGGAGCTAAAGTCCTTTTGGCTTTTCCAGTGCATTTGTGTCTTCATTAATGTTTTAAAAAGGAAGTTGAAATGCTGGCATGAGCAACATCACTGCAAATCTGTGGATTTACCTTGTAGATTACTTTCTCCTCTGCAGTGCTCTGGTTACGCAGGACCATGCAACTCTCTCATACTCCTAAGTAATAGACTCACTAAGACAGGCCATTTAGGACATGCTGGGAGTGCTAGGGACAGAGATTTGGGAGGCCTGGTCTGAAGGGTGTCAGATGAGGTACACGTCTCACACAGGCTTATGCTGGTCTATGGCAGATTACAAAATTCCCTCTAGAAAAGAAGTCCCACTTTTTATGCCTCCACTCTTCCCTTTCTTGCGCAGGAGTAACATGGTAATTTAGGAACAGCTTTGGTACTTGAGGCTAAGCTTTCTGCAAACATTTCATGGTTTTGCATGACACAGCTTGGTTTATTTTCTGATTTTTCTGTGTCATTTATCAGGGCACTATATTTTCACTACATATTAAACAGTCATCCAAGAGCTGAGGAAAACATAATCAGTTGCTGGTTTTAAAATTATTTGCCCAAGTATAATATAGGTGTATTCTTTGGAGAATAGCTGAGGAAGTCACCCACAGGCAGCCAGCTGATCATGAATTGTGTTCAGTCAGGTTTGAGAATAATCAGTAAGAAAATACAACTGTATTTGTGTTTTCAAGTTGCCACTTTAAAAAAAATCCTGGTTGCACTGAAATTTCTCCTGGTTACTCTTGGTCTCATTCAGAAACCAAGTGAAATGGTAGAAGGACTTCAGAAGCATGCTTTAACACACCGTAAGTGAAATAATGCCATAATATAATATATACAAATAACTAACACTAATAGTATTAATGATACAAGATATTGTAGAGTATGGACTGTGCTGGGGAAATTGATCAAAATTGTTTGCAACAGTGGAGTAGCTTGTGGGAAGGGTCTGAAACACTTTCACCTCTCTTTTCCAGTACTATGTGTATGTTTCTGATCACAGTTTTAGTTTGAAAGGTAAAAGACATTGTGAAAAATAACATGAAACAATACACAAGGAATAAAAGTAATGTTGTTGCCAAGAGAGTAAAAAAGTTGTGCAGGAGAACTGGCCCCAGGGGCACATATTTGTATGTGACATCAGCATCACTGTCCCTCCCCAAGAAATTCCAGACTCTTCCTTCAGAGCACTGAAAAATCAGAGCTTATTGAGAAAGTATTTTCTGGAATAGTTATTGTGAGGGAAAAAAACCCCAACCCAACAATATTTCCTTCTCTGTTCATTTTAAATTGAAGGTTTTGTGGATACCTAGAATGGAAAAAAATCGGTCTTATTGGTCAGAAAATTTAAAAGGGAATAGGCTGTATTTCCAAGAAAATTTGCATAGAAAATTATGCAGGAGACATAATTTTACTTCATGTGATTTTTTTAAATCTTGAAATAGCACAAACCCTTTGAAACTGTGGGAAGTGGAGTTCAAGAATAATTTCTTCAGTGGATATTGAAAAAACACATTTCGAAACTCAAAATACCTAATTCCAGATTTAATATTTTATTCTTTTTTTGTCACATTGATGACAAAATCTGTGACCAATGTAAATAGTGCTTTTGTTTACCACTGGGGGTACCTGTACATGTAGTAACTGGATGACTTTTACCTCCCAGCCTTATGCCACCCGGTACCTATTTCTTGAGTGGCTCCACAAAAATCACCAGGACTGCTCACATGGTAAACCAGCCTGTACAAACAAGAATAGCAAAAATTGCCTCTGCAGAAGCAAAGCCATGATTAAATATCTTAATGCCTAAGAGAAATACCTATACACCAAGGTCAGTGTCTTAGTCATGAGTTAAGAGAAATCTTAATCATCAATTAATCAAATCCTGGTGTGACTCACATCCCCCTCCTATTCCAGATCTACAGTGAGGGCTTTGGGTCTGCTACTGTGTTAAGCAATGTCTTGCTGGGATTTAGAACCTGTGTACACCAGAAACAAGAAGCATGTAAGATATAGAAGTTACTGAAGCAGAAACAAGACAGCTAATCCTTGACATGAGTGCTCAGCCCAAGCTTTCAGTGAACTATTCACAGATGTGCTAGTAAATCTCCTTTGACAGGATGCTTGTATGAAGCAAACCTAGGAGAAATTAGCTCAGTTGGTCAGAGGATGGGGCTAATAATGCCAAGGTCATGGGTTTGATTCCTGTATGGGCCATTCACTGAAGAGCTGGACTTGATGATCCTTGGGGATCCCTTCCAACTCAGAATATTCTGTGAAAACTAAGTGGCTGTATCACGTTTTTTTATTATTTATTCCTATACAAATTTATTCCTATATTATTTATTCCTCACAGACAGTGATGAAAAGAGGTATGCTCTTCCATCTCTACTGCAGCAACCATTACTAGATATTTCTTCCAGAATGCATCTCTGGAATATTTTTACATTGTAAACTGCAGACACTTTTATGAAGTGGTCAAAAGAGAAATATGCAAAAAAGCCAATATATCTTATGGAAAAATAGTAATTGAAGGATTAAAATGTAGGCATAACTGTTTTGTTTTGAATATCTCTTTTTTGCGATTTTTCTTTATTGGCTAATCCTTTGCATTCTTGGGACTTTAGGGCATGAAATTTGTCAATAAGAAATAAATTCTGTTTGCCTTCCAGTAATTAGCACATTGGATCAAGTTTTGGAGAATAAAAGATTTTTTTTCAGAGAGAAGTTTGGAAAAGAAGAACACTTTGTAGGGGAGTGGCAGGAAGAATGTCAGCTATTCTGGTAAGATTTTATTACTCACATGGTTTATGGCATGGTGTGTGTATGCGTAGACAGATTTTCTGAAATTCCTATTCACTTAAAGTGCTCACAGTTTCTGAAAGTCGGATTCCCACAGCATCCATCATTAAACACAGTAGGTTGGGCTATGTTCTCTGTTTCCATCCAAGTGAAACATCACATTCTGGAACCCACTTTTTGTGGGTTGCTTTACTCTATTAAAGATTGAGCTGGCCACAATTTGTGCTCCATTTGTCACAGGGGCCTTGCATTTTACCTTAGGTGGCCACATTAAGCCTTTAGAAACACATGGTGAACTGCAGTGACATAGCTGCAAAAATATTTTGGCTAAAAATACTGATATAATAAACCAGCAAACTGGTGATACTCGGCTATCCATGTGTGTGATCATGGATAGGGGTTCAACCAACTTACTAGTCAGCTGAAGAGAGTCTGAAGTGGGAATGTTAGCTGGCAAGACAAAGGAGAAAGCAGATTACACATCCTACTCAAGTGACACAGAAAGACCACGGTCACTGTGCATTTCTTTTGACTCTGACAGGCCCTATACATGCCTCACAAACTGTGACTCTCGGAGCTCCTGGAACATCCCCAAAGTGGGGTCATGGCACTTTGCCACAGTGCAGTCCTCTGATTTTATGGTGCATATCGTAGTTCATAATACATATAGAAAATTGTGTTGTTTTAGAAAGTGGTATTGCAAAAGCACATAATAAAAGTCTATTTAAGTAATTCTGAGGGAAAAAACACTTTTGACAGTGAACCAGGGATGGCATACAAAGAAGACCATAAACATGTTGCAGAGAAGTCCCACAAGGCTGAGAAAGGACCAAAGAACTGAAAGTACAGAAGTGAGGGAGGAAATAGCCCCAAGTACAGACTGTGAAGGCAGGCAGGCTGTCTTTCTCCTCCCTGTTTTTCTTTTTTTCTTTTGTCTATACAGATCTGGGGTGATGTTCAGATTCCCTTGTATGCAGTTCTTAACTGGGGGTGTGACTAACCCAGAAGGAAAGCTGGTTAAAGGAGGAAAACAGAGAGATGAGTCATCAGACCTTCTGTTAGCCAGGTCTAACACCCTTATGCAGTTCAGTAAGGGGAAATACAAAACAATGTTGAAGAGCTTCTCTCAGTCTATCCAAAGACGAAAAGGTAAGTTTTTTTAAAACTGCCAGGAAGTTAGGGCATCTGTTCCAAGGGATTAAAGCAGCCCTGTTTTTTGGTTTTTTTTTAGAAAGAACAAAATGGGACTCGAATATGTATTTGCTAATGTTTTAAAATCAGATGGGATGATGGTTGAGGCTAGTGTGAAGAATTATATTAGCCAGAACTTCCTGATTTTAAATAGTAAGGAATTATTTTGATGCCTTATTTCAATCTCCAGCTTGTTCCACCCTGAACAATAAACCTCTCTTTGCCAGATTTTGCACCAAAATAAAGCAGGCCTCTCTTTCTCATGCAGGCTTTTTGGATTAAATTGCAAATTTACAAGATATCATATAAAATTCCATTTAACATATACCAAAATTTTTTTTTTGCAGAAGTATCTTGATGTGTATTCTGTAAGTCCTGAACAAAGATGTGCTTGTGATCACTAGGAGCTGGATTGACTGAAATTTCCAGAGTGGACAAGATGTGTAACATTGCACCCACAAGTTTTCTCTTAACACTGTGAATGAATTCCTCAAAAAGGTTTTCATGTATGCAAAACCCTCACTGGGGAGCTGCTCATCCAGTCTGAGCACAGGGCCTTTAAGGGGAGTCAGTGCAAACTTCCATAGGGTGCCAATGCACACTGGATGTCTGGGGCCAGCTTGGGCTCTCCAGGGTGAGAGCTGTGTTTTGTCCTGAAGAAGTGGCAGCCCCAGGGAAAGCCTCTGTGAACTGCCTGGTGCAGCACCCACACAATACAACACATCGTCTTTCTATTTCTCTTCCTCCCATACCCTGACTCACTGTAGTCTTTCATCTCTCTGTGGCAGTGTGTAGCCAGAGCCCTTTTTGAGGTGCAAGTCCTGGATTGTTCCTGCATTTCTAAGTGTTGGTGGAATTAGTCTTTCTGCTAATGGCTCAGTGACATGTCTAACACAACCTTGCCCCTACAATTTATGGTGCAAATTAACCAAATGCAAACTTGGGCTAATTTAAAAGAGACAAACTTTGATTTTTTTTCCTACGTTACAGGCATTCTAAGTGTCCACAAAAGTGGGATCCTTTCTGCTCCAGTCTCTCAGTGGTAAAACAGGTATGAGAACACTTTCCTGCCCTACAGAAACATTACGAGGGGCTTAGGCACTATGGTAATGGATACAGAGGGTAGCTAAGATAAATAACCTGATAGAAGCAAGAAAATGATTGATGTTAGAATACTACAAATATGTTGAAAGCCTAAAATATCTTTGTGATGTCTCCTCATTTCTTGAAATGCCAATTAACATTTTTCACTCAGATACCTGATGTTTACATTGGTGCATTTTTATGCTCACATGTCTTACAAAATGGATACTTGCCTGACTTTGATTTTAGATGAAAGCACTCATCTCTCAACCTCATAGAAATTCTGAAAGATAGAAAAGTTGCTTTCATAGGAAGAAAAACAATGAGTTTTGATCCTGCCTGTGATGAGTGACAAGCCAAAAGTTTAATAAACAGACCAGGAGTACCATCATTGGTAACACTATAGCACAAGTAGCAAATCACCATTGACTAAATTACTCCAAAGTCCCCAAGCTCTCCCTGAAGAAAAATAAAGTGTTACTTCGGTTTCCTGTAATCCTTTCCCAGTAAAAACACCAGATTCCCTTAGGAGAGTTAAACCCCATTACTAGGCTTCTTTATGCCTTTTTGTAACTAATTGTCTCTTCCATGAAGGGTCTTACTTCCTTGAACCGTGAGCTAATGCAGACTCTCAGGGTGCAGTGAGGCTGTAGAGAACTCATCTATGCCCATCTTGCCCATCTTCTTCCTGAGGGATGTTTTTTAGTTTCCCCACTCTACCTCACAGCTTTCTAAGACTTTCTTGGTACTTACCTGTGCAGTGGCTGTGGTACTTATCATGCAGTGCAGGATAACGTGTTCTGAAGCATCTCTTTGCAGGGCTGTAGGAAGCAGCCAGGAAGACATGACACCCAAAGCAGAGCACTTTGTACCACACGTAGAACGAAGCTGACTTTCTTAGAAGGAGGAGTAGAGCTTCCTTTTCTTCCCTGATAGCTGAGCATACGCTCAGCTCATCAGAGCAAGTCTCAGTGTTTTCTTCTCATCCAAGGTACTGCTTTTTCCTACAATAATGTATCATGACTACTTTTTTTCCCATAATTGTATGCCAGCCTTCCCCTTTTCAGACTGCTTGTGTCACAGCAAATTTATAAATTTTACAGCTTGTTCTGTCCAGGTTTGTTTCTCAGCAACTTAAATAACTCATCTAAATAAAGCTGCTAAAGAAACTTCTCCAATAATATTCTCTAATTTCCACATTTGGATGGTCAAAGCACACATTTATAACTCCATAAGCTACATCTGAGCTGAGTTTGAGGTCCTCAGTATATAAAAATCAATGCAATTTTTTTATGAATAGGTAAATGAGCACAGTTGTAGAGGCTGGACCCTGTAATATATCACGAGGCCCTTTGATACTAAACTTACTTGAACATGTGGCATGTAATGATACAAGTGCAAGCAACTATAAGTCAAGTAATTTCTTTATTGATCTGTCCCTTTAAATTCTGAACTACTCTTATTACAGGAAGGTTGTAAAATATGTATCTTGCCACTTGAATTTTTTGTGTTCTTTTGAAGAAATGGATGAGGAAAGCCAAACAGCTCCAGAATATACAACCCTATACAAGGTGTCGGAGTGGGGGGGAGGTGGCTCAGTGATGAATGACCAGTCGTTCAATTGTTTTCTTTTTTGCAGAAATCAGAGACAGAGTACAGTTTATCTTACCCTGACTTTTAGCAAGACAGATTGCCAGGCAAAACCTCTGGGTTGAAGTCATCCAACCACCAAGTAGAGTAAAGAGACCATTGCTGTTACCTTTACAAGACTGACCCCCACCCTCAGTGCCTTTTAAAATCTAGAGTGTTTCTTTCTGAGTTTCTAATATGAACTTTAGCTACTTTCACACCATTTTTTATGCTGAACACAATATGGAATGGTTTATTTGGGGCCCAAATACTCCACTGTTATACAGGCTGAGACTAACTAATCTGTGTACATCCCTTGCAAATGACAGTCCCTGGTGCAGAATTCCCCATCACATTGCGTTTAATTGCCCCCCCCCCCCACTTTATTTCAGCTGCCACTGAACTTGTTTACCTCTAGTTTGAATGTTTCAGGCCTGTGCCACTACACTGACATCAGTCAAACCTGTCTTTCACCTCATGGGTGAGAATCGGGAGGAGAGCTGTTTGCTGAGAGGTGAAAGTCCCTAAGTAATGGCAAGCTAACTCCACAACAGGCTGTCATTGTCATTGGTTTTTTTCCTGCACTTCCCTTTAATTATGTTTTTCTTACCAACTCAATTCTAATAATTTGGAACAATAAATCTGGACGTGGCATCCTGAATTTATTTTACCCACATCTGAGAGGCAACATAGATCTTAAGTGGCCTTAATCATGTCCTGAAGGTGCATATTTCCCTGTGACAACTATAAATGAATCAGTAGTTTAAGTCAGCCAAAAAGAAACTGGGCCAATGTGCACTTTATCAAAGAGTTTCATAAAATTCAGAGGAGCACAAAAGGCAGGACAGACAGAAAGAGTTAAAAGGGAAAGATGGTTGCACTTGCAGTATCTGTTTCTTGCAAGAGACCGTAATGTGTTTATACAGCTCTCAGCCAGGCTAGCGGATAATTAAAGGGAAGGACTGACACTAGACACTACTCCACCTTATACACTATGATGTGGGAAAAGTCACACAAGTGGGATCGTAAGAAAACAGCAGCAAATTCCCTTCTCTTCTTTTTGACAAGCTCAATATCTTCTGTCTTGCTGTTAGAAGGATGCCTGACTTAGTCCACCCCAGTGGGGGGTGTTAAAATATACTGACAAAGTTAGGGTACAAGTTGATCCTTCAGCATTACTATTAAGTATTTTATAAATTCTGAGCACAGCAGGACAAACATCCTTCCTATGGTCCAGTTCAGCAGGATGTACCCTCATCAGCATAAATCCATCCCATTATCTGCCTATTCTTACAGCTGTAGACTATACTTTCATCTCAGACGTGTCTTTCAGTGAGATCAAGTATAGAGCTAAGCTCAGATAACCAGATGCTGGGTGGGGAGAGAAGTCTTGGCATGATTTTGGTGCATGTTTGTGACCGGGGGAGTAATTACCTGTTCTCTGCCCATGTGAGGGGTCAAAGAAGAACATCCTCCCTCTGGACTGCCCAGACCACTTGGCCAATTTGTCAAGAATCCCATAGGATAAATATCTGTCTCCAGAGACCTTTATAGTGACAAATCCAAATAAATCAGAGTCACTTTTACTGAGCACTTCAGCAGACAGCTCAGATTTAATGAATCAGCCTTCAGACCCCCAAGGAAGATTTTCTTTCCCAAGCCCAAGGGGAACAAATATTTGACAAAATTTCCATGCAGGATAAAATTCTATCAATCCATTTAGTAATATTTTGTGATTGCAGTTAGCCATACCACTAACAGTGGTATTTTGAAAAGCAATACCACTATCAGTGCTTTTTGAAAAGCACTGGGAGTGCAGCAAAGAGCTCTCGGGCTCACTGTATGATCAATGTGTCCTGTGCGGAGAAAAGGAGGTTGCAATGGATCAGATGATTTTCCTCATCACTGATTGAGGACGGACTTTGCATTCCTTTACTGGTTCCCTTCTGCAGTCTTGCCTGGAAACCCCACCAACATAAAAAAAAAAAAATTAAAAAAAAATTAAAAATACATAAATAAATGAAATTAACCTTAACTCCCCACATCACCAAATATCATCAAGCAGATAAAACCTTGCAGGTTAGTTGTTGTGGATCATTCAAACAGTTTTAAGGCTTAACATCTTGATCCTCTCTAAAAACTTCCATCTCCATTTCCTTCCCCCCTTTGGGATACATCCAGATGCCTGCTCAAATACCTGCTGGCGCCAGAGGAAATTCTCCTGTAACGGATACCCTGCGATGTAAAACCAATATTTTGTTTCCAGGGTCATCCCTTTCACACTCTCACAGATCCTCTTGCTTCACCAACCTGCCTCTTGGTCAAGCCAAAACATGAGAAATTGTGAATCCAAAGGGTGGGATTTCGAAGCAGTTTAATAGGCTTGGTGATTGCTAACCCACACATTTCCTCAGCTTCCTCCTCCTGTTGTGGTAGCCTTGTCTGATAATTTATGTCAGGTTAACAGTCTGCTGGGCAGATACCTCTGCTCACAGTTCAGCAAAGAGAGACAAAGAGAGCAATTTAACCTGAGCCAAAGTGCTCATGATGATCAGAATGGTAACACCTATTCGGATAGGCTTGTACCTAAATCAAAGGCCTAATAAGAAGCATCCTTCAGTGTCAGGATGTGAGTGAGTGCATCAGAATCCAGTGCCAGGTACAACAGTTAAACAAAAAACATTTTTCAGTGTCATTCATATGCAAACAAAAAAGCAGAAACGTTTCGTTTGTAATGGTTCCCCATCTCCTGTTTAGAGATTCAGGCTGGCAATAAGAAGTCAATCAGTGTTTGGAATTTGGTCCAACTTCTGGGTTTGAAACTATCCCATTCTACTTGTGGCTTTTATTTGTGTTCTCTCATTTTTTACAGACTTTACATGATAATCAGCAAATTGTTTTGTATTAATGTGTTTCAATATAATGAGCTGTGTTAATGGTCATATGGGATATGTGGGAAGGAGTTCTTCAGAAGGGACCAGCTAGAAACACTTTTAAAGTGACATTTCAGGTGCTCATTTCCTGATTTAGTCTTATAATAAATAATACAGGTTTGTTATCTCCAGGATGATAATTGAAGAAAACATTTAAAGTCATTTATTTATATAAAATAGATAATCCTACTTTTTATGAAGCTTTAATGAAGTAAAAGTACTAGGACACAATAACAAGGATTCATTTCAGGCCCTATAATTGGATTGCAAATGAATTTTATTTTAAAAACTTATTATTTTTAATTCTTTTTCATGAAGGAAACAAGCAGAATAGATGACTTTTTTCTAATTTCCATCTTTTAAGTGAAAAATAATGTAGAGAGAATGTCAGGAAACAAATACTCTTTTGCCCATGACTGAAAAAAAGAACCCATAAAATAAAATTTTGCAAAATGGCTGCATGTAAGAACTTGCCATGGAGTGGTCAATTTATTACACTAGAAATTTGTCATCCAGAATCCTGTGGAATATACCAGAATGCTTGCTCATTCCTTAAAAGAAGTCTCTTCCATTCTGATATATTGCATAAAGTGCAGAAGAACAAGAGTAAAAGTGTGTTTTTTTAATGATTAAGGACTGATCTTGTTCCAATTTGAGACAGTGGCAAAACTCCATGGAATTGAGCTGAATATATGGGTGTAGATAAGATGTTGTTTGCTGTGCTTTTGCTTTTTCTGAGAGCAAAATGTAAATGAAATATATTCCTTACACAAATTAGATTATCCCGTCATCTGCTGACTCCTACTTAAAACAGAGTACAGGGATCTCTCCCCATTCTCCAGGAACTGCAAAACCGAGTATCTATGCAGCCTTAAAGACACACAAAAGCCTTGCCACTGTGTGAATTGGCTGCTGCATCACAAAAGGAAGGAACAGAGTCATGGAACAAGAGTTCACAAGATTTTGCTCGTGTATATATATATAAGAATGTAACATTAATAAGTTCTCCCAACCCTCTTTCAGCTGCAGTTAATTTTTTTCTAAAGCATCAGATATCTTTGCGCAGAGTCTTGCCTGGTTTTCATTCAGCCATGAACAGGAAGAGAGAAAGTTGTTCTTCCATGTGCCACATTTGAACTGAGCAGAGGGAGCACAAACTGCATCACTGGTGCTGCAGCAACCAAAAAAAAAAAAAAAAAAAAAAAAAAAAAAAAAAAAAAGAGAGAAGTAAAAACAATCTTAACTTATATTCTGCCAACATCAGCCAGGTAACACATGTGGTAGAAATGCACAGAGATTATGAAAGTGATGGAAATTATTCCTTACAAGAAAGGAAACAGGAACAGAGAAAGCACTCTGCTAGTCTTGATTTTCCTGAAACACTTATTTGGGATGTAAAACTGCCAGTTTGCATGTCTTTAAGTTGAGACTCAACCTTGTAAGGTGAAAAAGAACTATTTGCCAAGAGTGCTCTCATTTTTGTTAACAAAATCTTTGGAAGACAAGCAGTCTGACAAACTCTACCTAATTTCTTCAGTGGCAAAATTCACTGGTTAGCTTGTGTAATGCCTTATCAGCAGAGATGGAGCTGCATGAAAAAAAATTTCCTCTGAAACAGGAGGTAGTGAACAGTGCTGGAAATTCTACAGAGTAATGTTATTAGAAAGTGTGAAGGAGGAGTAGGGAGTTGTTTACAATAAACTGACCTAATGATTCCTAAGTCATTTGCTGTAAAATTCATCTGTCCTCAGGTAAAAGCTGCAAGGCAAAATGGATCAATATGGTTACCCCCTTCCTTCTCTGGCCTGTCCTGGTGGGTAATAGAGCATAACAGTGTTGATTTTGACATTATTAGGTTATCCTGAAAATAAATCACTTTTGAAAAGGTGAATAATTGGACAGAGCTTAGTGCTGACAAGCTAAAGGTTGGAGGCTGGGAGGAACGCAATGGTGAGGGGAACAGGGAAGGGGGGCTGTGGTGTCGCAAATGCAAACCCATTACAGGAGACCACCAGCATGTGAGGAGCTGTAAGTCTCACTATGGTTTGGCAAATGAGTGCAGTTTTTCATCTGATAAATATCATATTGTATTTACAGTTTCTGAAACTATTTTTGATCCAGCAAAGAAATGAGACATATCTTTTCATGTGATAGAAACTCTGAGAGGTATGCCCCTGCCCAGTAAAATATAAAAGTAGGAAATTTTGTCCCTATAAAAAGAAATTCCAACTTTTCCCAACATTTAGTTAATCTACAGAGTTCCCACTTCCATAAGTGGTCATCAAGATAATATACTCTGACTGGACTCCAAAAGAGCTAGATTAAGTTTATCACTATCAGCAACATCTGTAACTATGCAAGTGAAGATCATGACAATGGCAGTCCAACCTCATATTTTACAGAACAAAATAAACCTACTTGGGGACACAGGAAAGACTGAATAATTGACTGTTTATCCAATAGGTTGTTTCAGTCCTTATTCTGACACCTGAGAGACGGAGTACCATTATGTACAGGGTACCAGATTATTTGCTTGCATCTACTCTCACCAAAGACTGCGGCAATATTTCAGGTGTTTGCTGTGAACTCGAACTTCATATAGAGGTGTCTGAAAGTTTGGTGCTGACAGTGAGCTGTAATGATAGCAGGCTGTAATGATAATGGGCTGTAATTCCATTGAAATGAAAATTTAATGAGGGTAATCTACCATTCCTAGAAAGTTTTCTGAATGTGAGTGTTGTGGTTCTTGAACAATATTGGCATTTAAGGAATATAGGTTCACATCCTAAGGCCCAAACGTTTGCAATATGATCACGAGTATATCATGCACAGCTGCATTATGCATTAGCTTACCCACTCCAAATGAGTGATTTTCTTTCATTCAGTGTCTTTCTGTCACCAGAAAGACACTGAATTCTATCTTACAGCAATTTTATGAAGTATTTGACACAAAGGTACAGTTTCCATCCTGAATGGGGTTTACTGAGGCAAAACCATCTGTTGAAAACAATGCATTTAATTTTGATCTTTACAAAACTTTCAGAGGTACACCCAGCCTGTTCGTGGCATCAATCTATTAAACGTCACCATTGCTTGAGGAATAGAATCTCTTTTGAGATTGAAATAGTGAAAAAGATCCTGAAAATGCAGTTCCAAGTAGCATAAAATTCTCTTTCTGCCTTCTTCTTACCTCCTAGCTGGTACTTAAGGACTTTCAGAAATCTGACTTCCAAGAACTTCCCTTCCCAAACATCCCTGTAAAAGTCACAGTTCCTTGCAGTGCACGCTGGTAGTGTGGAGATAGGAAGACAGGGAGCAGAATAACAGGAGTTGACAGGAAGCTGGGTGAAATTTTGCATGTCTTCCCCCAGACTTTTTAATATTTTTGAGAAACTCCTTTTCATTCAGAAAATGCATATTGAGAAATTTATGATAGAAAAATACCAAGACATGCAGTGGGCCATAAGTCATCAGCTTTTAGGGTTCCACGAAAATTCAACCCTTATAAAGCAGTGCATTTTGCAGTCCTGGACATGTTTTTTTCTACAGGCCAAACCCTGTGGTCACGGACCCACTTGAAGAGATTCTCACCACCCTCTTTGCCTTTGCTGCCTCTTCCTGTCCTCTTCCCTGTGGTGCTGGAGTTCATGGTCTGCTCCACTGTGATGAGTCAACTGTTTGGCTGGCTATGCTCCCCAGCAGATTTGTCATAGTGCCTGCTTTCAAAACAGATATTTATTTTCTTCCTTTTTTTTTAAAAAAAACAGACCATTCCCCAGGTCTGGTTTGGAGTTCAGCCATCAAATTGTCACATCCAAGAGGAGGTAACTCCTATCAAGCAAGGAAGGAATCTCTTAACACTTCTCTGCTTTTAAAGAATTTGTGCCCTAGAAAAACACCCTGTTGTTAGATAAGAGGAAACCCAGAAAAGTCACCATCCATGAAAAGGGGAGGGATATTTCAGGCCACACTGCTCTTCTAATAGAGCTATTCAAATTCATTATCACTACACGATACAATCAGTCCTGTATAGTTATCAGGTTCTGGGGCTGTTTTCTTTTTCTGCCACTGACAAATAGGCCAAAGTAAACCAGGTCACTGATAAGACAGACCCCTGGGAAGATGCTCTGCCAGGCTTGATGCATGGATAGGGCTTTTTGTTCATCACTCACATGGCTTTGTCTTGCAGCATCTGTTTATTTTCTTTCTCCTTTCATTGCCCAAGTCTGAAAGCAGCCTGAAATAGAATAGGATTTATGCTACAATCTGCAAACCCTGAACTTTTTATTTAGGAGATTCAAAGACTATAAGGCTGAGAGAGGCCTTTGGTATCCTCTCGTCTGACCTCTGCTACAGCTGAGGCCATTAGCTTTCTCTGACTTAATTCTTGTTTGGTCTATCTACTGGAAAAACATCCAGTCCTGATTTAGGAATTGTGAGTGGAGAGAATTCATCACAGATCTCCATGAACTGTTCTTATGGTCAATTACCCCATCTGTTAAAAAATTTCCATTGTACTACAGTTTAGATTTGCTTAGCTTTAATTCCCAGACACTGGCTCTTGTCCTTGCTGTGTCTCTGTAACCCCAGATTTCCATCCAGAGTCAGCTCAGAGAATGGGATGGCAGTTAGGAACCTATATATCACTTAGAGATATTTTCAGTTATTATTGCCTCCTGAGCAGAAATGGAGTCTGAACAGAGTCAGGAGGTTTTCTGAGAAACAGATTAAAATTTGTTATCATTCTAAGTATTTACATTTGTGGCATTTGAAATACAAGCATATGATTTTCCAGTACCTGTGGAAATGTAACTCCCACTAGATGCTTTTAGGGATGACTGGGTACATTTTCAAAAGAGAAATGTCCTCTTACCCAGAATTGAAGAGGATCCACTTTTGCCATTGTTGTCAGCTGAATCAAATCATTGTGTTTTATTTGCAAAGAAAAATCAGCACGCAAAAGAGGCCTAAGTGAATTCAGATATCATAGTTTTGATGCTATACACTTATGAATTAGAGCTGATAAATGGACTTGAGATCTATTTCTGAAAGGTGCTGTCATGTTATTACAAGACGTTTCTGTTATGTGATGACCTCTTCCCTTCCCTAAGGATGCTCTGACAAATGCTGTCCAGACCAAGATGGCAGAGCTGGATTGAAATAATAAGGCACAAACAACCAAGGCTCTGCAATTTGCCTTTTAAATTGTTCTTTCTGACATTATTATGTAACTCTTTCCTTTTCTAGGGGAACATCCACTGAACCACATTTACGTCAGATGATGCCTCCTGATCTGGTTGCATGCAGCATTTTCATGAGAGCTGTCAGGAATCAGTTGCCTTGCTCCAGGCTCTAGACTCTGAGGGACTTGGGGCACAGGGCAAAGTGGATGTTTCCTAACAAATGCAGGAGTAGGCATTTGGACTTCTTTAATTCTGTGCGTAATTGTCCCCAGGAAGAAACAGCTGCTTTCTGCTTTGCTCTCCTGTGTTGCTTAGTTCTGCGAGCTCATAAGGTTGGGACAGATTGGGATTTGGATCAGGGATGTTTTCCCCAGTGAATTATGCCACCAGCCAGTGAAGAACTGGCAAAGGCATGAGGAAATGCCCCATGCCATGTGTCCACACCCACACAGAGGAAGGAGAGTAGCTGGTCTAGGAGGAAGCTGTGGTGGGTTGATGCCAGCTGGGAGTTTTCCTTTGCAGATGATAACTCTCGGTAGCTGTATAAGATTAGCGCACACAGGGGGCAGTAAGGGGGAACCTGGCCCACAGGTAGATCATGCTGACCCTTCCATGAAGCTGAACTGGCTGCACCAGAGCCAATTCATCAGCACAGATCAGCAGACAGGCTGGTGAAAAGAGCTAAATCCACATCTAAGTGAGGACAGCAGTAAAAGTCTGTTGTCAATTGTGCTACTCAGGTGTTGTCCCCCCACTCTAACTACTATGACAGTTTTTTCTTTCAATGCCATTTGACAACAGTTTGGTACTGGGAAGGAGAACACTTTAGTAACAAGAATATTGAAATTTAGTTAATTTGCAGTGAAACCCTCTCGTTGTTCCAATAAATTATGTTAGATTGTTCATTAAGAGATCTCAATGCTATACATGTGATGAGTATCCAGGGACAGCTTGCCTTTTGAAGAAGCAATTGGTTGGTTTGTGGGGTTTTTTGTCAGTAGGAATTAATACTACATGTGAATGAACAAGAATAATAATTATGCTCTGCAGTTAGAAGTTCCAGTGGTTTTTGTTTATTTAATGATTTTCTGGAATAGCTCACAGACATTGGCACCCGTTGTCCAAGTAGTTCATTTAGATTCCACTTTATAGCTGTCCTGAAATGTGACTGGTCATCTGGCCGAAACCAGAAGGCAGCCAATTAAATTCACAGGAAAACATTAATCTGAGCTGAAGAATTCATAGCACATGTGTGCAATCATTCCTCCTTTTACGTATGCTTTCTGTTCTTCCTCTGCTCCTGCTCCCCCAGCTGCCACCCCCTGCTTCTTATTTCCCCGGTGGAAGGAGAATGTGCCAACTCTAACAGCAGTGTCCAAGGGAAACGAAAATTAACACCAGTTTTGTTTTTATGTGTTCAGGACTCGGTCCAAGAAGGCCACTAGAGTGAATGCTGGGGTTTTCCCCTGCTCTTACCCGGCCTGGGATCTGGCCCAAGCACTGTGTTGCCAGCATGTATCAGCGCACAGGGTGTGAGGACAGAGGAGGCAGGAGCCAGGGCGTGGGTGGCAATGAATGAGCCGCGGGCTGGAAGGGAAGAACGAGGTGGAGAAGGAGGGCTTGCAGGAGCTGAGGAGGAGGAAGAAGGGGGAAGTTGGGCATGCTGGGAGAAGAAGCAGAGGTCTGGGATCATGAGGACATGCTCTCCCTGGGCCTGGAAGCTGAGCCTGGTCTCCTTACTTCTCTCCTGTCAGTGAACATCTGTGAACAACTGCTGGACATATGTGTTTATTGTCTCCTACTTCCTTCTGTGTCATTTTTGCAGGAAGTGACCCAGCTCTGCTGAGAACTTCAGCAGGGGAGAGGTGTGCTGTGGCTTCAGGGAGGTCATGCTCTGCCAGCCAGTCAGGCTGGAGTCACCTTGATTCCACCTCTATCTCAGGACAAAAAGGAAGGTGGTGTTTTTCCAAGGAAAGGATTGCATCACAAAACAAACACTTAAGCATTTACCATTTTGGAAATAAGGGCAAGGATGGTATTTGTACTCTCTCACTGAGTGGTAGTTTTATAGCACAAGAGGGAGATAATCTCCAGAACTACTTCCTTAGGTGTAGTGGAAGGTAGTAAATGAGTGGTAAATAAAGTGGAAGAAGATTGGGGTTAAGGTGCCTAGTTAACGTTCATGACTAAAATTATTCTACCCATTCTTATGTCACAATGCTCCTAAACAATGCTGAGTCTTGGGTTTCCAAAATCGAGAATGTAGCAGTTAAATAGATAATTATGTATTCCCCCATTAGCTGGGGTGCCTCACATGGTTCCAAGTCTGGACTTTCACAAGTGCACAGGGTATGTCAAGAGACATGATTTGAGCTTAAGAGGCATTGTAAAAATGCTCCACACATTGGAGAACCAGATCCTGCTGTTCTCTGGGCATTCAGATTCTTCTGTCTAACTGTGAAGAGTTACACTGCTTACAGCTAATGAGGTTCACAGTATGGCATTGCAATGTCTCAACTGAGAAGTGATCTGTACATGCATGGAAAGCTGTTTGAGTGTAGTAAAGGGCACAGATATCTAGATACATACATATATAAGCTTCATATAATATTCATGAACACTGGATGGGAGATAGTAGAAAAGTTATACTATTCTATACCATCCTAAGGGTTTATGTGAATAAGGAACTCTGCCATAATAAAGCCATGATTACATTTAGTGCTTTTTAACACCCTCATTGATGAACATAAAGAAAAAAGGTTGAATGAGGAAATACATTATCTTCTCAACACCAGAGGGAGCCCACCTGAGATATAATCCACTTATTGGCATAGGGAGTGTGTTCTTTTCTGAACGAAACTCCAAATTTCAATTTTTTTTTTGTCCCTGTCTTGCATTTGAGTGCACACACACAAGAACACCAAGGTTATATCCCTTCACAACAGATCCATGCCACTTACACGCATGTGTATATGTGTGTGCATAACCAAGATATGCAATGTAGTGTGGTGTATGCTTTTTGTTTTGATTTGGTTATTTAATTCATAATTCAGTCGAGATCTGAGATACAAATGCTAAGTAGTTTTTTGGCTTGATGTCATACAAAGTTTTAACACAATGCTTTTGCTCATGGCCTCTGGCCAATGTGTATGTCTTGCACGTCATTTGTGGATGCTCTCAGGAAAGAATGTGCAGAATTGCATTTATTTTTTGGCATTATGAGTTGCATGAAAGCTACTTTAATGCCTATTCTAGGCCAGCTATTAAAAAAAATGTAATACTACTTGAATTCTATAAACAAGAGTTTAAACAGGGCTGGTTTATGTTATTGTTACTTACATTTTACAATGAAGAGACAAACATACCGATCATCAGAAGTCAAACTCGTCTTTTGCTGCCTAACAAATGTATATGTTACAGGTATGATGAAAACTTTCCTTACTGTTGTGCTCAATTGTTTCTGACAGAAAACACACAAACTGCAAACAGATTTCAAGTCTCAAGTTAGAGAGGGGCTGTTTCAAAAAAAGCAGGAGGAAATGCAAATGTGAAGGACTGTTCATAGTGCAAAATCTATGTAGATTATAAGAAAGTATTCTGCAGCATGGACTTAATTTTCACTCTATAGATGTGAAATGCCTGTCAGTGTAAACTTTTTGACTGGTACTCTCTGCAATATTTTATAAAAAAAATGGTCTTAGCTATTGTTTTTTCTACATACAAAATTCAATGTTACAGCAGTTCCAAAGGGAGATGGCTGGAGAGATAAATGCCTCGGCTGCCTGGTTGGTAAAACAAATTTCACCCATGGTCAGCCTCTGAAAACTGAGGAGTTGAGATGTGGATGTCAGTCTGGACATACCTTCTCCATTTCAGAAGCTTTTCCCAAACTGCATGTCAGCTGCTGACCTGTTCCTGAGTCCCAGGTCCTGTCACAACACTGGTGGCATCATGACTGCAATAATTTCTGGGAAATGTCACAGCAGATCCTAGAAACAGAGGGAATTATCGGGTGAAACATTTATGTTCATTGATTTGACGTCACAGCTTTGTTCTGGCAATCTCTTGTCTAGAATGAAGGGCAAAAAAATCATTGCTGAGGATCTTTGGGTTTAAGATCTGCAGTGTCCCTCTACTCACAACCCAAAGTGAGCAGCAACTTCTCATCTTCAGGTTTTGGCTTGCTCAAAGGAACACTGCTGTAAAATATAACAGAGGCTGCTCTAATTTACAGCTGTCTGCACACTTCTTAGCAACCATCAGGCAGGACTGCTAGTTTTCCCATATGTTTTTCTTCCTCCTTGCAGTCCAGCCCTTGGCAGAAACTAAGGCTTAAAGGAAAGAAAGGGAATGGTGTGGAGCGATCCTCTTCAGAAAGTTTGTTCTCCCTCAAGCCAGCCTAGAGAGCTCAAAGCAGAAAGGAAGGCTAATAGCAGTAACAGCTTGGTCTGGTGACATTGGTGTGATAAATACCTGCAAAATTGCAGTAAATACTGAGAGCCAAGAAATACAGTGGTGATGTTGTACAAAATGAAGAATCCTTTGGACACAGGCAGTGATGGAAGCACAGGAGACTGGACCATTTTGCTTGGAGAGAAACAGATCATGTACTTAAGTATCTACGGGACATAAACTCTAGCAGCAGTTTTAAAATGCAAGCTATTCAATTGATTTTGTAGTGACTTTCAAGAGTGAGTATAATTAATTCAGTAAGAAGAGAAAATCATGTAAGGAAACATTATCGTGAAGTACAGCCTTCAGTGACTGGGGCTGGATACCTCTTCTAACTCAAGATTATTGGTTTAAAAACAAATACATCTTTAGATTTTCCTCTGAACAAGTGAAAAAATCAGCTAGAAATTATTGGAATACACTTTGTGTAGTGTAAAAAGGACAAAGAACTTATTTTTTCACTTTAAATCATCCCAGACTTCAGGAACTTTTATCTTGATTACTTCAGGTGAAGTTGATTTTATTATAATTTGAATATGAAGATTGCTGGAAGAAATTTTATGAGAATGCTTATTACTGACCATCTAAGTACTTTTAATCCAAGCAGTCTGGAGTCAGATAAACAGCTAAAAATTTATGTGCTTCCTCTGACTTTTCAAACTAAATATGCCTGATATTTTGTGGAATATTATTACATTGATATTTTTCCCCAATATTTAATGGTTTTACAATTTCCCAGCTTCCTGTACTTCAAACTTCTTTTCTAAGCAGCTATTGCTGCTGTCTACTTCAACACTAAATTCGAGGAGCAAACAAGTTAAAATCTCTGTCAAATGCAAAGCTAAACACTGCAATCTATTTCAGGAAAAGAATTCCATCAGGGGATCTGCATCAGTGATGTTTTTTAAGGACTATGTTGAACAAGCAAGTGTGGAATGAAACAGATGTAAATTAACCTGTACTTAGGCAAAGGAAGTGTTGCAGATGATCTCTGGAGAGCCCTTTGAGTCTTGAAATACTTTTTATCATTCTAAAATATAAATAGAGAATTAAATTGTATTTTTTAAAAAAGTATCATAAATTCTAGGTTTGGTAGCATGGCTAAAATCTGTTTGGAGACACATCATGCTGCTATATTGAATGTGAGTTTTGATTTTTTGGAATAGCTGCTGAAAAGAACTTTTCACTTCATGTTTTATATAATGACTCTGTTGCCACTTTCATTAAGTCCTCTGGCACTTTTTCAAAGGATTAACCGTGTGTAATCAAACACAAAACAGAAGAGGTCTTGCTGTCACTCAGGCTTTGCTGCTCATCACCAGGTGCTTGTAAGATGAACAGTGTTGCAACACAGTCTGAGGAGGTCTGAAACATCTCAATTCTGGATACAGAAGCCATGCTAAAACACCGCTTTGGAGATTTTTATATGCCATAATAGCAAGTGAACAGCCCTCAGCATTTTTTGTGTGAGAGTTGAAGACATATCAAATCAGAGGAGGCCATCGAGAGAGGATGCACTGGCTATTAGCAAAAGGGAGTTAAGTGATGAAGTCAGGAATGTGCTGATGTGTTTAAGCTGAATGAGTGGGATAAAGTGTGGGAAGTCACAGCTTTCTAGAGACAAAGCCACTGTCGGGTTAATTAATTGGGGTGGGATGTCTGCTCGTTAGGGGGAGGAAAGGAGTTTCATTTGGTACATGTTCTAAGTTTTGAGCAGCAGTTACAAAGGACTGTGGAGCTAGGGGAAAGAGAGAAGTGTTTGGTACAGCTCGAACTGGCAGGAAGCCAAAGAAACTTGTCAGATATTTGTGAAAATAGGTTGCAGCTGCTAGGGCTAGGAGTGCTTCACGGTATAAGCAGCAATCTGGGATTAGTGAGAGCCCACACTGACTGTCCCCACAATTTCTGACAATGCTCTGTCTGCCACACGTCAGATTTCACAAGTGGGGACTGGGTTTGATAAAATGGAATGCCACACAGCAGGCTTCCTGCAGTGTGGCATCTCCTTCTGGCCTGACAGTGCCAGGTGAAGGATTCTGAGATTTCTTTTGAGGATGAACTGTCTGTGCCTGCTCCTCTGCGCTTGCAGAATATGTATCTTCTCCCTGACATTTGACTCTACAGCAACATCCAAGCAAGCAGTTTCCCATTAATGGCAAATCAAAAGAGTTAATGTCACTGTAAGCAATGTGCCCTGATACCAAGAAGAAGAGGTGACTGCTTTGTTTGACCAAGAAGTAGTGGCCATTCAATTTACACTCAAATTTTAAAAGGCTTGATGCTTGTTTTTCTTTGAGTGCCATACTCTTTCTCATTTCTCCTCTTCCCTTGTTCCTTTGTAAACTTTACACTGATAAACTTTATCTCAGAGCTTAATTTTCCAGCTAACTCTGGGGGAGGAAAAGATAGTATTTTCAAAATTCATTTCTCTGACTGCGTAAATACATATTTAAAAACTTACCTGTCTGCAGGATTGATCAGATTAAGCATCCTAAATATATTATGTACTCTCCAACTCCAGAAAGAATACTCTTATATTTTGGGGAAAAGGATAATTTTGGGAGAGAAGACAAAATGTCACCAAGATTTTGGCAGGGGGAGGGGGGTACTTGTGTGTTCAGCTTGCATAATATCTGTTAAATAAAAGACTTACTAATGGCATGACTTTGAATTTTAACAATTTTATATAACAATAATTACGAATATTAATGTCCTTTTTTGTATTTTTAGGTGGTTTAAGATGAAAATATTGTTTTGTGGAAGTTTCAGGATGTTGTCCTGGCCTCAGGTAAGCACCACTATAGCACAGGTTTTATCCTTTCTCCTCTCAAAAATGTGTGTTTGTTTTTAAGAGGAAGACGGAAAATAAAGGAAGAGTGATGGTTTGCTTTCGTTGTTTGACCCTCGTCTTAGTCCACAATATTAAAGTAAAGCAGTATCATGCTTACAGAAATGTTGTTATCTGTATGCAACTTTCATAAGTTGTGCAAGGCTGGAGTCAGACAGTGTTTGTCATAATGGCTATGCCCATCCTAAGGCTTTGCATCATCCTATGAAATTAGAACAAAGTGTGCTGAAGGTAAAGGAAAGGATCCTCTTTTCCAGCTTTAAAATACAGCACAAGAACAAAATGAAACAAAGGGACAGTTGCATTTCACTATTTTTCAGTGCTCACAAATTGCAACTATTTATGAACATTTTATAATATCCTAAGTATAATTCAGGAGGTTTACAGGCTATGGAGATGAATCCTCATGTGGGTGCCTCAGCTGGAATGTATCACAATTCCTGATTTACACCAGCTGAAGGTCCCTAGTTTTGGATGAGGCTCAGATGTTTCACCTCAACCCTATGTTTGGCCCTGAGAGCTACTTTGTACATTTATAAACTTATCTAAATGTGACTAATGACATTTCCACATGCCCATCAATGTATGTTTTCCTTCTCTCTTTCAAACCTGCTTAAGGTGAAAGAGACAAAAATCCAGGAGAAGGGCTGCCTGCCTGCCTTTTTTATCTGGCCTGCCAAGGGGCACAGACAGGAGAATGTAGAGGGAGCTCCTCCTCCCACTTTCAGGACAGAGAATTAAGGCAGATATAGATGGAGAAGCAGAAGAAAGTGAAAAGCTTTTTTCCCCCCTTCCCTCCTTTCCTTATTCCTCTTCCCTTTTTATAAAGTCCCTAGTCTCCTTGAACTGAAGGACTGATGTTTTTATCTCCATTTTTTCCTCCACTCCATCATGCAAAGAGTTATTCCAAAATCACTTGGCAGCTCTAAGACAAGCTATTTCCTAACCCTCAAAATAACTTTTGTTTTGAACAGTTCCCAACTCCTTAAAAATGCATCCACATGTATGTGTGTCTTGCATGGGAAAGAAAACTTATATACGTAAATAATCATTGTTAAAGACTGTTAAAGTCCTGCTGCAATCATTATTAAATTTGGGCTCATTTGTGTGGAAAGTTCTAGGTATTAATCAGTATGTATTTGTGATGTAAACTGTGCAAGCACCAAGGAAAGAGGCAGTCCTAATCCCATTTTCTGCCATCTAGACAGAAAGGGTGAGTTTGTTAGACCCCCAAGTTCAAAATGGGGAAGGGAATTTTTTTCCTTGCTACAGTCTGAAAAGGCCTTTTAAATAATTTTTGGCTACCAGCCACATAAACAGAAACACCAAGGCTGGCATACACAATACAAAATAAAACCACAGGGGTGCAATTTGCCCAGTTTTGTTTGACAGCCTCACTTCACGAACTAGCTGAGGGTCAGTGCATGTTGTTGAACACTTCTGTTACCTTTCATCTGCTCACAGGCTGCTTGAGCACAGATTTGCCAGGAGTTTTCTTCCTAGCAGTGGTCCATGGTAGGCTTAGTAACTTCCTTTACACTGCGTTTGTAACCAATCCTTGGCACTTTCATAAAAACAGAGACAACTTTGGTATTCTTCTCTGAAAATTCACTAGAGGCATTACAGTAGGAGAAATGATACCAGTAAAATAGACTTTGGAAAAGAAAAGACATCCATACTTGGTGAAAACCAGGGAGTGGCAAATAAGACTGGTCTTTTTTTTTTTTTTGCATCTAGACGTAGCATTTCTTGTCTTTTCCAAAGCACAAAAATATATGAATAACCCTACCAAAATTTTCATAGTAGAAAGAATCTCTCCTCTTCAGGGCATTAAGTGGAGAGATTTCTTGCTGGAGAATGAATGATGCAATAATAAAAAAATATTTGGAAATTGCTTATTTCTCAACTGTTATCATACTTCTTAAACTAACTCTTCCTGCACAGAGACCCTGGGGATTCCCAGCCTTCCTTTCCCTTCGAAATGGAGCTCTGAAAAGCTGTTGTTTCTCTCCTTCCCCTGGGTTTGTTAATATCTGAGGCCTATCACTCTCTTCCCCTTTGTGAAAGCTGAAGAATTTGAAAAGCTCCACACTACTCAAGCAAAGAGAGAGGCTTCCACGTGTGTCAGGGTCCTCTTCACAAGCATATTTAAAAAATTACCTTTATTGCTGATTTCAGCAGATCTCCACCCTACAGATTGTTTGTTTCTAATTAGCTCTTTCCAATTCACTAATAAATAAAATGTACTCCTCTTATGCAAATGCTAAGGACTTGAAAAGGCCAGTTCAAAGTAAAAAGCAACAGAATGTAGAGTTAACTAAGGAAATACAAGGCCAGGAAAATGAGTAGAGAGATCAAGTATTTGACTGTGATGCATCATTAGACAGGAAAAGTAGAACCATTTAACCTCTGGAGAACTTTTCCAACAAGAATTTATCCCATGATCCAAAACATCATGGACTAAAATTGGACCTTCTCATCCTGCAAGATTGCCTCCAAAATAAAATGCCCATTTAATGTCTTTTTTTCCCGTAGTTCTCAGAAGTCAGCACCTCTGCTTGCTCTTTTCTTGTCTTTCCAGCACTGGAATTACAGCAGTAAAACCATTCCCCTTTTTGCACATAACTTGGGCAAGGATTGGATACTTAAGGAAGATAACAGATTTGATGAAGAAATTCAGAAACACAAAACTGACAAATGAAATAAACAAGTTTATCGCATTTCCTGTATGAAAGCATAAAGAGCAAAGTTTCAAAGGAAACAACTTTCAAATGACAGAACATGTAAGAACATGTGATTTAAATGAGTTTACAAAGTAAGATTTAAATACAGGCTTTTAAGTTGCCTGGATGATCTCAGTTCTTTAAAGATTCTAAACTGTTTTGTTTAATGACAGAAATGATTTAACTTTATTAATAACTTTATTATGTTAGTTAAACAAACCGAAACATGACGAAATAGATAAAAAGAACAAAAAGAAAGCCTCAACAACTTAAATCCATCAACACCCAGCAAAGAAGCCCCAGACTATCACTCAGTCTGGGTCATTAAAACTAACATCTAAATAAATTAGGAATTAAGCAATGCAGCTATCAAATTAAGACCAGGACTACTATCAGTCTCCCTTCTTTGAACTCTCTTTTGGTTGTGATGATTTTGCCTCCTGGAACTGCATCAAGCAGCGAGATCACACAACAGGCACCAGGAGAGCACTCTTGACAAGCCAGTTGTGGTAACTTGTCTTTCGCAGAAGCAGACTTCTCAGAGCTCCACGGGCCACTAACACAAACCATAGAACTATTACTATTTCAGTCCTTCTTAATTTGTGACGTGTATCTTACAGAACAGAAAGGACCATGAAGCTCAAAAGATGAGGCATGAGAAGGCAACAGCACGTTGCGAGGGACAGGCTGACCTTTCGTTCTCCGTTGAATGTTTAGGATTGTTTCAGATGGGGGGATGTTTTGGCTGTAGTCATGGGTCCTTTCCAGTTCCAGCTATGTTAAGGCAGATGGGATCTGCCTTGCTGTTCCCCAGCTGCTTGTTGCCATTCCTCTGCTGGTAGGTAGGCTTCTCTCAGGTGTTCTGGTGGCTCATCCTGTGTAAGCACTCCCCATGAAATGGGCTAAATAAGCAATCACACAGATGTGAAACTACCCATTTTATTTTGGCTGTCTGAAGTAGATCTGGGTGGGGAGAGGGCCCTGGACTGTTTGCCGTTCCTTGTGTAGGACTGAGCACTGGTAGCAGTGGGGTGATGGCCAGGATTTGGGACTAGGCTGGAACTGTCATCTAGGGAACAGCTGAAGCTGTTCTGAAGCTGAAGGAGGAGTGTCTGCAGTATTATCTGTTGTGTTGGTGAATTTGACTGACCCTCGTACAGACATGTAGCTATTCCAAACCAAAAATTTAAGTATTTCAAAAGACTGGGAGATTTCCCAGCTAGAGATAAATCAACAGTTAAAAAAAATCCAGAAGACAAAACAAAAAAGCAGGAAAAATATGCAGTTCATGAACTCTAGCTTTCACAGCCATTGAAAGTCTCTTAGAATGTATCTTGGAATTCTATTAAAAAAAAAGAGAGTGTGCTGGCAAGTTCTTTCTACTGATGGACCCACCACGAGCTAAGACAGCTTTGGCAGATGTAGGCACAGTCTCTTTAGTGACATCTTGAACTTCTTTTCCCCAGGATGCTCAAGTAGAGATAGAGTGACAGCAGAACTGACTACGGGGCTCCTTGGTCTCTCCCTAAGCTCTCAGCGTTCTTGGTCATATCTGCCTCTAGACCTATGAACAAAGTGCAAGCTATGCAACTTTCTCTAGTTGGCTTCAAATGTGGTTCCCCTGGTTATTACCTATTTTGGGCAAATTTCTACTAAACTAAAACTTTGGAAGATTTTCTGTTTTTATTTTAGAGCATATATGTCCGGGATCTTCTCCTCCAAACAGCAGAAATCTCGACACTGAACACCCGCATTCCTGTAGGAGCCAAGATGCCTTTATCTGAGTGACAAGGTCCAGGGATGATAGTATGTTGCCAGATTATGTAAGGTCCAGTTCACAAATCCAATTAAAAAGAAGACTTTTGTCAACAACTGACCACTTAATGTTCATTTATCAGTGAAGATAAAAACTAACGAACTAGAGAGCTGACAATCATCTTTCCGTTTGGAAGGCACATTGCACTGGACAGCTGTTCTTCCAGAATCTCTCTCAGTACAGAAATGCTACTTTAAAATTTCTGAGATGAAATGCAGTTAAACAGTAAATTTATCTCACCCTGGTGTATCATTGCTCTCACCATGTGTAATGTTCATTTCCTCTCCTGGAACCCTGATGTGCAGCAGCAGGTTACACAGCCCTGGCTTCTGTGAACCCATTGGCTTCACTTAGGATACATGTCTTCATTTTCAACAATGTTGTCATGTTTCTTCCTAATCCAGGCCACTGTGTCTGCTTATTAACTAATAGGAGGTATTTCCTCAGGACAGTTCTTGTCTTCATTAGTATGTTTGCTGGTTTATCTCAGACCTGCCAAAATAAAGAATGCATAATAAATTTCAGAATAAAAGCCCCTGGACTTTTTAAAACTTCATCGTTATAATGAAGAAGTAATATCTAAGTTTTTGACCTCTTCTGTTCCCTTTTGGAGCACAGTTTAAACATGCCAAGAACTGGAAGCTAAATTGTCATTAACTAATTAAGATTTAGTAACCACAGTCCATGAATGAACTCAGAATAGACACCTCTGTATCTGTCTTCCCCTCCAGGTGCCACACTCCTGTTGTGAGCCCAAAAACTAAATGGGCCTGGGCAAAATTTAGCAATCTCAGTAAAGGGGCAAGTGCTAAGACCCATGCGAATAACATGACAAACAGCGTTTAATCTTTCAAACGCTAAAGCTGTTACAGTCACGTCATGTCATAAAAAGCTCTGCTAAAATAAGCTAAAAACCCTCAATGGGAAAACACAGGAGCTGGGACACAGAGGGTTTTAAGGATAAATTTTTAAAATAACCTGTGGCAGCTCAGTCATGTAGTCCTTTTCTAAAAGCCACTCATCTCATAGCCAACGGAAATGTCACCCGATGGAGGACTGTGCACTCCAGTCTGACATCAGCAGCGTTCTTGATATTTATAGTCCTGTAAATTATGGATACACAGCCATTTATCTTTCCTGGAGTAGATTCAAACCTGGCGTGAGCTCACTGGGATTGCAGCTGGGTGGACTTGGTCCTTTTTCTCTTATACAGATCTTACTCCAGAAAAGCACTTAACTCTTAGGGTGAGAATAATCTGATTATTTGTGCTGGAACCTTAGTGTTTGAATTTAGGCATGTATTAGACTTAAAGGGACCTCAGCAGGGATGTGATTTTTCAGCTACTCTCACTGATGAATAAAAATATAATTTTTCCTAATTGCATCTGAAACTTTCAGCTTTGTACGCAACCATTTTCTTTCTGCTTTACAGTGATACTAGCATGCAAGGGCAGCTAGATGTCTCACTAGAACAAACTCTGAAAAACTTTTCCTTTCCCAACCAAGATCAGTTAGAGTCTCTCTGTTACTAACTGTATTTTCCCCTCAATTCACATCTTCGAGCTTCAGAATGTATTAAAAAAGTCACAGAGAGAGAGCGCTTCTTGAATAGGTTCACAAATAAGTGACTCTGCTCCTTCTACGTGTAGCATGTGTGAAAAAATATACATTGAGAAAAATCACCTATTATCATTTGCATTGTCTGGTTGTTTCAGTCTGTTTTGTACAGCATTTACCACAAGAAAGTGAAAATCTCTTGGAGCAGAGAGCAGTCAATACTTTATGTAAAGTTCTGTGCACTCATGATTTTTCTCAGAATATCTTCACTGAAAAAGGACTGGCATTTTCCATGTTTCTATTGACTGCAATCAGCATTGCATCAGGTTTTAGTAGTGGCCTCGATTATGTTACTTCCTTACAAGCCAGCCAGCATGATCTCATTGACCTTTAAGAAATGAATGTGAGAGCATTAAACAAGCTAACAAACCTGAGAAGTGGTTTCACCCCCAGAGAGTCACGCTCTAGGATGGATAATGAATAAAGAGTTTATCAGAATCTTTGTAACATATTAGAAACATTCTCCAGATTACCCATAAAATTCATTAGAAACTAGTGACCTGTGCTGAAGCCTGATAAGAGAGAAGCTCAGGGAAGAGTTGAGAAAAACATGATCCATCAGAGTCATGAAAATCAAGGATTTGGAGTAGAAGTATATAAGTCTAAGTATATAGATAGGGAGCACTGCTATTTGGAAAAGATAATGAAAGGGCAAAAAAAGGAACAGAAAAAAGTCTTAGTTCTTAATGCTGCAAATATCCAAGGTGAGAGCTTCAGTACCGAATTGTATAGTTTGCAGGCCGTATCTTTGTTGATAAATAAAATAGGGTCAGGAATCCAAGCATTATGAACAGACTTGTGTCTGCCCTGCTCAGGGCTCGCTGGCTGTGGAGTGACGGACACACAGTGTAACAGTTCTGTGAATCCCCTCTGCCCCTAAAATACAAATGTCCTTTTGTTAATGCTTTTTCATTTCAAAGTATTGTCGTGGACGCCTAACTGGTGCTTTAGAGCCTGAAAGGGAGGGCAGGCATGATATAATCCGAGGTGTTTGGGAGCAGTCCCTGGAGTGAAGAGCTGACAAAATGTGTCAGCGCACAGTCCAGGAGAAAGATCTCTGGGGCGGTTTAAAACCAAAATGAGGGAATGAGAAAGCAGTAATTCAGTATGTATGATCAAGGGCCTGTCTTGGCCTTGTGTCCAGCCGTTGCTAGTTCATAATCTGGTCATTCTTTCGGAGATGTCTCATATCTGAGCGACCTGCAATAAGCTATAAGTTTATATGTAAGTTAGAGATCTGACTTGTAAACTTGTAAGTTTTTAAGTTAGATCTCTAAGAAAGAAGCCAAGGAGGGTTATGTTTCTATAGCATAAATTTGCCACCACAGAAGGGGAATATTTGCATTCATCAGCCTGTACATGAGTGGGACTGCCCTGGGATCAATGGGAATAGAGCATTTTTGCACAGAATATTAGGTGTGGACCTAAATGTTAGGCAGATGGTCAAGGCAAAGGGCAAGACTGTCCTTTTAAAATAAAGAAAGAGAGGGAGATTCATAAGTCTTGGACAGGAGTACTTTAAAGAAATTCAGTATCTCTCCGTGATGTCAATGGAAGACGGAAAATCTATTTGCATTGGTTATAGAAGTGTACATCTGAAAAGAGATTGAAATGCCAAGAAAGAAGGCTTGTAATTGTAAAATGCATGAAAATGTAGAAGCTGCAAAGAGATCATCAGAAGTACAAAATTGTAGTTTTTATATATAACTGTAAAATAAACAAAAGTGCCTAATTATAGAATTTAAAATGATCAACTGCAAAAGGAAGAGTCATTTTCCTGCTTTGCATTTAAGTTAGGAAAAAATCCATCTAGGAATCATTAGTGGGGATTAGAGATGCTGTATTTTGTAGGGAATTATCAGCTGTGATAACTAGATGGCATTGCTTTATATGCTTTGAGGCCTCTGAGCCTCAAAAATACATTTGACTTACAAATGAATCTTTTTCACTGTAAGAATCATTTTGGTTAGCATTAATGAAAACTGTTCTCATTACAAGCTACCTCGAGACCTGGGATTTTGATAACAATGCCAAACTTGACGATACAGGTAGTGACAGCAGATGCTTGGCACCATTAAGAAGCAACAAAATTACACAGAACTGAGATCCAGATGCAATTTCAAAACCAAGTGTGGTCATGATTTTGGAAAACTGAAACTAAAAGAACCCCTTATCTAATCAAGGTTGTAATTACAGCTAGTTCCCCCTGCTTTTTCCTATGTTCCTACCAGTGGTACTGACTAGACATGGAGGTGCAGTGACTTTCCTCTGAAATTCATGTCCTTCAGCAGTGTTGCTAGTGTCAGTCCAAATGACAAAATTTTATTTCTATTTCCCACTTTCTATGCAGACAGTGAGTGAACCTGTTAGGTATTAATGAATTTCTTAATCTCTAGAGTTAATTTCTTTTCTGCTCTAAGTAGAACTTCTTCCATAGAAAGTATAATTTTTGAGAAGCAGACATAGAATCATAGAATCACAGAATTGTAGAATCATAGAATAGTTTGGGTTGAAATGGACCTAAAAGATCGTCTAGTTCCCCCCCTCTTGCCATGAACAGGGACACTTTCCACTAGACCAGGCTGCTCAAAGTCCCATCCAACTTGGCCTTGAACATTTCCAGGAATGGGGCATCCCCAGCTTCTCTAGGCAACATACGCCACTGCCTCACTAGCCTCACAATAAAGGATTTCTTCCTAATATCTAAACCTCTAAACTCTCTTACCGTTCAAAGTCATTCCTTCCTGTACTGTCACCATATGTCTTTGTAAAAAGTCTTTCTTCATCTTTCTTGTAGGCTCCCTTCAGGTAGGGGAAGGCTGCAATTAGGTCACTCCAAAAGCTCCTCTCTCCTCTCCTCTCCTCTCCTCTGGCACTGTGCTGTGACATCAGGACATTTCAGGTTGGTGTAACAGAGGTTCAAACTGCAGGTACACCAAACCAAAATAAGCCAAAGCTACCACAGAAACCATCAGTCCTGAATTGTCCTGTCCCTGCTGCTTGATCAAAAAAAAATTTTTTATTAGTATTCTGTTGCATCTTTGGAACAAAAGGTGGAGATGTTCTTGGGACACGAAAAAGGAGAACAGGACTTTCTGTTTTATTTTCAGCTGCGACCTCAGCTAATGTTGTCTCAAAATGCTTGAGTGAATATAGGCCTTGATTTTAGCCTGCTCTGTTAGAAACCAAATCCATATCTGCCTGAGCATATGGAAGTTCAAAATATTCACTTGAGGCAGCTTGACCCTGTTTTTTCCTTCTTACCTGTCACAAACATATTCACTAAATGAAAGAGCACACTTGTCCTGCCAGTTTTCACAGTTATGATTCAATTTTCACACATCTTCCAATGGCAATCCAGGACCCATTTCCACGGACATGAAGTAAACAATGTTTGCCTCAGTATGTTGCAAAGCTAAGTGGTTCATGCATTTAAGCAATGACTCTGGGGTTTGAATTAATTCTCACCTTTCACAAACAGATATCTGTAATACAGTACAGGCACCACCACTAAGTGCAGGGAAGCCTTTGATGAGTTCTGTGATGCTGTGGCATTTTTTAAAGGGAAAATTAGGAAATTAATAGGAATTGCTGACAAGCAGCATGACTTCTATTTCAGTGCTATTTCATTTATTTTAAAGAATCATAGAATCATATAATGTTAAGGATTGTAAGGGACCTTAAAGATCATCTAGTCCCATCCCCCCCTCCCATAGGCAGGGACGCTAGACCACTAGATTAATTTACTCAAGACTTTGTCCAACATGGCTTTGAACACTGCCAGGGTTGGAGCATCCACAACCTCCCTGGGAAACTTGTTCCAGTGTCTCACTACCCTCGCATAAAGAATTTCTTTCTAGTACCTAACCTAAACTTTCCCTCTTTCCATTTGTACCTGTTACTCCTTGTCCCATTGCTACAGCTCCTGATGAAGAGTGCCTCTCTGGCTTTCCTGTAGGACCCTTCAGATACTGGAAGACTGCTATCAGGTTTCTAGGCAGCCTTTTCTCTCTCAGGCTGAACAGCCCCAACTTGCTCAGCCTGTCCTTGTAGAAGAGGTGCTACAGTCCTTTTATCAACTTTATGTTCCTTCTCTGGACTTGCTTCAATAGTTCCATGACCTTCTTATGCTGGGAAGATCAGAACTGTATGCAGTACTCCAGGTATATCAGCTTTAGGTTAATCAGAGAGAAATTTATTAGCTTGAGAGAGAAATCAGGGATATTTATCAGCTTAAGAAAAGCTAGTTGGCTAAATTTATATCTCTAAACTAAATTCAGGCTGAGACATCAGGAAAGATATTGGCTCATTGATTTTATATTTCTTATGCTGCTCAAGTTTTGGTTTACAAAATATGGTTTTCTGGTGTTGAAAGAAACAAAGTACATGATTTTCAGTTCATAATTGTCTGATTCTTGTTTTGGCATAAACACTAGTAAGAAAAAGTATTATATAAAACAATATAATATAAATATACTGGCCAAGCCACGTGTGGCTTTCTTAAATTGAAGTTCCTTATGTGAATCCCTATCCACTAACAGAAATGGAGGGAATCTTTTGACTAGAAGAGAGACAGAACTTATTCCTGATGTTCTTAAATTACTATTCCTATGAGTAGATGAAATGTGACCTTTAAAATATTTTCATTATAAGGATATTGATACTGCAGTTTTTGAATCTGTTTTGTGTCCAGATTTCTGAGTCTGAATCCTGCTAAAATTTTGTGACATGCAGATAGCAAACATCTAGGACCCAGCCCCTGGGTTCAAACTGTATAGCAGGTTATCCCACACACAGCTGCACTGACACAGCAGTAAGAGTTCCAAATCCTAATCCAAATGAGATTTCTGGATATTTTATGCGCATTAACTAATTTGATCCTACCATTTATTTCATTGTTTCAAATTTAATACTTACATTTGTGCTCATTTCACTATTAAAATCTGTCTTCTGGGAATTGTGTTTTTTGAACCCTAGTACAGTTTTTTTAAGTCTTTCAAAAAAACTGCCAGAACCCTAACTCTAACTTCCCCCATGCCACAGCTGCATACCGTGACTTCATGGCAATCCAGCCTGTTTCCAGGCTGAGAGCGTAACGCTGACAGACATTTGGCTAGAAGTTAACCTCTCTTTCCCCAGTACCTCTGGCAATCATTCGAGATGACAGAAAGATGCAAAACAGCCTCGAATTTGTTTTGCAATCATCTGATTTGCACAGATGATTGGGTTAAAAACATCTGAGTTCCAAAACCACTGCAATATCTAAGGACATGCTTTTGGCCATTGCTGAAGGCTACTGAGTACTTTTCAGAAGATCTTTTTACACCAGGTGCTGTGGGCCTTCCATCTGGCTACAAAAGAACTGTTACATTACCCAGAGCAGTTCAGATGCTGGACAGTAACCACACCAGCTGAGGTCCATGAAGAGTATGTTCAACTCCAATGGCATGATCTGTTTAGAGCCTTAAAAGATGCAGCTCTACAGCTTGCAGTTCTGGAATTAGTACCAGTAAGCTCTAGGGCATCTCTGTATTGACTGCATAATGAGCAAAGATCCTTAACTTCTTTCTTTTAATCAGTATAAAGCAAATTATAAACAGTAAAAGGATATTGAGGTACTTCCATAAGTGAGAAACTCAATAGTCTCAAGAATAGAGCAAGATGAGTCACCAACTCCTGATATAAATGTACATCACTCCCTGCAATCTTCTGCCCCTGCAGCATAGCTGCTTGATCCAGCCCATCACAAGCATGTGCTTAACACTGAGAAACAGTGAAGTTCACATACTGGTTTTGTGCTTGTTGCAGGAGTTGCGAGACAATGATTTAATACAATAACTGATATTAATTTGTGGTCCCTAAAAGGTCATTTCTTAGCCTCTGTCCCTTGACGACCACCACACCATGAGGCTAATGTCATGCATGCCCTGTCATGTGAGAACATACTGGTGAACTCAGTTCAAAATTCAGATAATACATGCCATTCTTTTTGAAAAAATTACCTCTGTTTTGGTCTACAGATTTTCTAGTAACCTGTTTTTTTGGGGAACAGCAAGCATGAGATTGGTAGCAGAGATTTGACTGAGGTCCCAGACACTTGTAAAGTTTTCTGGCAGTTCTCTCCAATATGCCATGAACTATCCTTTTTTTCTGTCACATATATTCAGCCACATTTACATTTGGGTACAGCACAGGCCCATATACTAACACAAGTAATTTCAAATTAAGTCTCAGTCTTTTCTGGCTCTATAGTATAAGTTCCAATGCAAAATGTACAGAACACCCACGTAACCCATGGCTTTTAGATCTCTAAGTAAATGTTTTCACATAATCATGGATTGCATCCAAGCAAATGTCTGTAAGATGACATTTCTGGAAGCTTTTGCATCTTTACATTATATTTAGTTTACACAATATACTGTACAACTGGAAAAAGTGGCCATATGAGCCAGACCAACATTTGACCTCTTGTAGAGTGCCTTTGAGAACAGGCTATTTCTCTACCCTCCTCTATGCTAACACCTTTTACATCAGACAATTTCCAAATCAGGAATTTCTTTGAAGTTTCTGGTCTTTCTTCCATAGTTTACTTTTAAAAACATCACAAGGCTAGTGGAATTCATGTATTCGTATGCTGGGGGCCCCCATGCAATCCAGCCTGGATCTGAGTTACCCTCTCTTCTGTATATCCACCTTCCTTTACTTTCTCTGTGAAGCAGTCCTGTTCCAGTCTGATTCACTGGAAGTCCTCAGAGTTTGTAGGTGGAGTTGAAATCTGGATCTCCTGGCCCTACCATCATGCAGCCTTTGTCCTTCAAGCATCAACCCCACCCTGTTACTCAACAGAGCTCAGCACAGCCGTGGTGCTGGATCACCTTTGGTGTTAAGGGAGACAGGATGCTTGTCCCTGTAAAGGCCCACAAATCTACACAAAATTGATCCAAAAACATTTAGAGGAAGGGAACCAACACATTTCTACTGGAAATGTATCAAAGGACAAAATTCAGCACCTTCTATCACCTGGCTTTCTAACACTATACAGGCTGTTTCCAGGACTTCTGTGAAAATAGTCAGTGAGCTGTGTTTTCTGTGGGAATGGCTGCAAGGAGGGCATAACAGGGGAAAATAATTTCCTTTGGAGTGCTTTCGAGTATTCCATGGATCCTGATCCAAAGCCCACTACAAGCATTGGCAGGCCTGCCAGAGAGACTTTAATATTCTTTGCATCAGGCTTCAGCCTGTTCACATCAGCAAAATTTTTTATTCATGTTGCTAGTTTTACAGAAACCGCTGTGGTACCATCTGGAAAAAAAGCAGAAAAAATGTTTTCATTTCCTGAGCATGGGTAAAGAGTTCTTCAATGACCATAAAAATAAGGTATCAGCCTCCTCCTCAGAAACAGCGTAATACAATTTATTTTCTCAACCCAATCAACTATTTCCATGAAAGATGAATTCTGTGTGTGTGTATGTGTGAGGCTGCTGCTTGTTCAGTATTTGTTACAGTTGATCAAGGGGTTCAGCAGCTAAGGGCAAGGGCAGAGACACACTCACATGCATCCTCAGAGGTATTTAAGGCCAAGTTGAACAGAGCTTTGAGAAGCTGTGGCTGATAGAAGGTGTCCCTGTCCATGGCAGGAAGGTTGGAATTGGATGATTTTCAAGGTCCCTTCCAACCCAAACCATTCTATGACCCCAATGTTGTAAACTTTTTTATTAGAAAAACTGGCAAAAAAATGGACTTTGTTGCCCACAGCTAGAGATCTAGTACAGCTTGCATCAAATTACTTCATTCTAGCAAGAAGGGTAGATTCAGACAATAATTATGTTGTGTTTCTTCTCCATTTACATGCAAATTTAAAAATTGTATGAAAATACTAGGTATGCAAACTAGAAAATCTTTCAAAGAGAGCACCACTAAGCAATGTCTCAGTCAGGACAGGGCTTTTAAGAAGATGGAGTATTTATATTCTGATAAGGCTATGTGATTTTATGCACAACAACTGCTGTATCCTACATCACAGGTACCAGAATGGGGGATGTGGAGCTTCTCATCAAATAATTTTGTGTAAATGTCCATTTAACAGGAAAATAAGGTAGTTAACAACCTTTAAAACAGGCTTAAGTATGCTAAAGTAATGTGCGTCTTTAAAAACTTGAATGGGTTCTTTATGGAGAACTTGGAATTTAAAAACATGTTTGGAGTAAAGTCAAAATATTATGAACAGTGCTCTGCACTAATGACACATATCAGCAGTATTTGTAACCAGAAGAACAATGTGATAAATTTTAATCGCTGGGGACCAGGCTTTGTGGGAAGTGCCTAATACACAGGCATCCTTTATAGGTTTCCAGTTATGACCTATGTCTGAAAGACATTTTAATGATAACCACGGCAAGTAGATGGATTGTCTTCCCAGAGTGTTGAAGGTCCTGTTTGTTGTCATCCGCAGCTTCTATAAAGACCAGAGGTTTTCAAAGGTACTCGTCTGTCCTGCTATCAGCATGCAATACCACAAGGATGGGACTATCTAAGATAAAACATGCCAGAGACATGTAGTCCTCAGGATTTCCTGTGGGAGTCTGACCAAAAGAAGGCAATATTAATAAATAAAAATTCTGGAACATTATTATCACCAGAGCCGTGTCATTTAGTTTACCCTTGAATTCTTATAACCTCTCTAGTTTTCTCAGGCAGTTCAAGTATTTAACTGCAACTGGTCAGAGTGTTAGACCTCCCCACTGGGACAATTGTTTTCAATTACATTAAAGGCTCAAAGCCTTTGATAGACATGCCAAAGCAAGGAGTTTAGCTTGCTGAATGTTTTAACTCTTTGAACTAGTGTGGGATCTGGGAGTCCCCATACACTTGGACCTTGAAAATGCTTAAAAAATAGATGCAATCTGGAAGAAGATTAGTGCCAAAAATTTGTAATAGTCCTCCCTTTGAGGATGCTGTTGCCTCTTTTTATTTTCATTTTCTTGGAAATGGTAGTTAGAGGGAGTATAACAAACAAATAGTTTTTCTTGAGGAGGATGAATTACACCAGTGAAGTCCCAGTCAACCAAAACCTCTAAATATCTAAAGTGATTTCACCTACTTTTTTAAATCTTCATAACTATTTTTTGTTTCTGTGTTCCTCACCAGAGCATTTCTTAGCAGAGAAGTAAGGATATCACGCTTGGTGGTTAGCTTCCTGCTCCGAGAAGGAAAAAAAAAACAAACTAAAGAGCAAGGCAAAAAATGCTTAAAATACATTAAGGGATCTTGGGGGATTTTTTTTT